>APFE030521882.1:39267-120708 GCA_000404065.3 Pinus taeda | reverse complement strand
AAGCTCAAAGAATTTAAATTCAAACTCAAAGAATGTAACATAAAATAATTTGCACATATCCTCAAAGAGAAACACGTCTTGAAGTCTCCTATGAAATAGGCACAACAATAGATTATTCTAGGTGGATGCATAGATGCCCTAGTAATAGAAGAGGGGCAATTGATCAATCAAATAGAGAAGCAAAGGAAACATGAGGAGACCCTATGGAAAGAAAAATATTGTGTGCAATGGATGAATGCAGGGGAACAAGATTCAAAATTTTTCCATAAAGAAATGGTGAAGCACTAACATAACCACATGATATTTTCCCTCTCCTCTAAGGATGGTAAATGTTTGGTGCAACATGCAAAGTTGGAGCAAGAACTTGTCTCCTATTATCACTCCCTCATTTGAGGAATTTTGAGGTAAAAAGTGGGCCTAAAACTGAAAAATATACTAACAAAATAAACTTTAAAATAACCAATAGGATTCAAGATGATGATGTCCTCCCCAGGGATAAATATTTTTGGAGGGAAAAGAAAAAAGACATCCTAACAAATTAGCTTCCATCCAAAAAATCACTTCGTATATACCCCAAACTTAATTCACCTAGCCCAAAATCAATCCCTGATGCAAGAAGTATCATTTGCAAAAGTGGAGGAGGAAGTGATGGCAATGCCAAAGAATAAAGCTCCAAGATCAAACAATTTCTTGACAAAATTCTTTCAATCTTATTGGTCTTTCTTATGCCTAGAGGTTCATGCTTTTATTAAAGAATCCCACAAATTAAAAATGGTATGGCCTAGTCTTAATGCTACTCTTATTACATAATCCCCAAATCTAATAGAGCGGAAAATGATAATGGTTTTATACCAATCACTCTTTGCAATGTTGTTTATAAAATTATATCGATTGTCATTGTCAACTATCATAAACCTCTTCTTAGTAGTATCATTTCACCATAGCGAATTGGTTTTGTTTAAGGACGCCAAATTCTAGATGGGATAGTGGTACCTCATGAGGTTATCCATTCACTAAAAATATCCAAGTGGGCAAGAATATTGACTAAACTACACTGCCCAAAATCCTATGACCAGTTAAAGAGGGACTATCTTCTCCAAACCCTCCAAGCCTTTGGGTTTCCAAACTAGTGGATCACTTGGATCAAATCATTTATCTCTACCCCCTTCTTATCTATTATTTTGAATGGATCCCCAATAACAACTTTAAATGCTTCCATAGGTATTTGATAGAGGGATCCCCTTTCCACCTTTCTATTTATTATTACAATGAAGGGAATGGGACAATACCTCAAAGCAACTAGGCATGAGGATAACAATTGAGGACTCTGCCTATATGGTAATGATCTATTCATCACTCATCAATAGTTTGTTGATGGTATTATTGTCTTTGGAATTCTAACAGTGGGGGAGATTATGGATTTGAAAACCATTCTCAAAGATTTCATGGAAGCTTCAAGTACGGTGATCAATGTTGACAAATTGAATATATATTTCTTTAATATTAATGCAGTTGTTCAGGGACATCTAGATCATCTTTTGGATTTCCAAATAGGTAAACTCCCTGTAATGTACCTGGGTGCCCCACTAGTGGAGAAATCCTTTCCAACAACCTTGTAACAAGGCATACTTCAAAAGATTTCCAGCAAACTTGACTGTTGGGCATTCCTTACATGCAACTCAGTGAGTTCTTTATTCCTTCTCAATTTCATCCTTCAAGCTCTCCCAACTTACCAACTATTATTCTTAGTAGCCCCCAAAGTAATCTTTAAAACCATCACTGCCATGTATGGATTGTTTTATCTAGAGAGGAGCTAAGAAAGAAATAAAATGGTCTTTGGTCACTTGGGAAAAGTTCTGCATCCCCAAGTTAGCCAAGGGTTTGGGCCTAAGAGACCCGAAGATACTTAGAAAGGAAATGGGGGCTAAGATTTGGTGGAGTTGGCTTCAAGGAGGAAATGAACTATGGAAACAAATTTAGAATAGGAAATACTATTTGACTTCTTCTTACCTAGACATGTTATGAGCTACCGAATATCTAGTGGCCTCCTCTATATGGAATTTGGCATCAACAAAACATTGTCTTATTCAAAAATATCATTCCCATGTATTCATGATAAATTATAAATCTTTCATGGTAAATGCATCTAACTGAGGAAGATAAACATATTGTAAACATTCAATAGTTCAAAGTGACCAAATATACAAGAATTCTTGAGTGATGTTAGCTTGCGTTCATAGCTAGATCAAATAAAAATTGTGTCCTAGCAAAAGCAAGAGAAACCCTTATATAACATTCCTATAACTATTTTGGCTACAAGGAAATTGGCTTGTGCCCTGTTTTTAAAGGGATTTTTTTCAAGGAAATATATATAACATTGAACATAAGCCTCCACATTATTTAGGAACTTTCCTTAACATTAACTAAAAAGGACGAAGGCTCGGCATGGCAAAGCACTAACATAACTACATGAAGCAACTTCAAGAGAAGACCTGCAACTAAGGCATAAGGCGGGAAACAATAAATACATAGACGATGTTAGATTAACAATCAAATCCTCAAAATAATTTTTTTCCTTTCAATTTCAAATACCAAAATATAAAATAACTTACAAGTTGAACTTGGTTACATATCATAGTTTACAAAGAAGAAACAAAACCCAAAAAAACTAGAAAGAAGTGAGATAACAATTACCTCATACAAAAAATAAGTGGAACTCCTCACCACTTCCAAGCACAACCAGGTTTGGTACTCATAAACCCTATCCAAAAGAAAGTAATCTCGTTGTAAAGGAAATAACAACCCAACTAAGAGTTTTTTTTAAAAAATGATAACAAAATATTTTCTATACCTCAAAAAGTTGGGCCACTGCATGAAACCTTACCTTTGTTAGAAGCCATTGACAAAATAATCCACAAAAATCCTCAAAGATGAACCCTAGCATTTCACTCTTCTTCATAGTTGCAAAGCTTTGCTCTCACAATTGAATGTGGAATAGATCTCCACCGTCTATAGGGCGGCTTCATGTGAGTGGGGATGGGTTAGCCTCAGGCCTCAAACCACGTGGCCCCCATCACGTGATCGGGAACATAGTTGGAAACGATAGTTCCATGGAAATGTTCCTTCACATAGTGTCATATTACCTTCGCTTAGCCAAGTTTATGTCTAAACCAAATTAATAATCAACTATTAACAAAGTTTATGATATACATGTTACACATTTATAATATAGAATGGTCATGATTATCATTATAGTTGTAATGAATATTTTAAGTGTTGTGTAAGACATTGGGATATAGTTTCCATAACCCAAGTATGATAACCAATCAAAGTATGAGGGATAAGTAATTCTTTGGGGAGAGAATTAGTAATCAATGCCTCGTAAAGAAAAAGTAAACTTAAAATTAGTGTATCGGTTAATAATATAAGAGTTTGTTTTTATTTATTTATTTTTATATCTCATATATACACTAGTGTATATTTTGTTTGTTTTATTTATTTTCTTCAATTTTTAATTTATTTATTTTATTTATTGTTTTGATTAAACGTTTTTACTCACTTTTATAATTTTTGACCTTTTTTAAAGTTTGACTTTTGATTATTATTTATTTATCTAAAAACTAGCTATTAATATAGGCGGTTACTTATTAATATTTTGGTTTAATAAATTAAAACTAATATCACAGTTTAAAATTATTTTAAAACTAGTTGTTTATATTTAGTTCGTACATATTAACATTTTAATAAATTAATAAAACTATATCATTTATTAAATTATTTTTCAATAAGCCCTTTAATATGGCTGTTACATGTTTAAATTTAAGCTTTTGTGAGCCATAATCTTAGTTTATAGAAATATTTTTGGAAAAAATCACATCATAAATTCTTTGTCCACGTGTTTCCAACCAACGAGTTGACTCGAAAAAGACTTAATTGGACCAAGGTCATAATTGATAAAGAAATAGTTAGATTGGTCAAAATTATTAGTTATAATATTATTATCAAAAAACATTAATATTTTATAATTCCATTTAATAATTTTTCGGTTTAAAAAACTTTTTTGAGTTAAAAGTTATAAATTAAAAGTGTGGATATAATACTATCATTAAAATTAATAATACTAAATATTATTAAATTATTATCATTATATAATAGTGGTAATATTTTTATCATTATAAATTTAAATAATAATCTTATAATGGGTAATATTAACCTATTTAGTTAGTTATAACAAAGGCAATTTGAATTATAATAATATTATTAAGGTATATCATTAATGTTTTATAGTATTCTTTAATACGAAATAATATTAATATTATATTAATCTTAAATATTATTAAAATATCATGATATTATAGTAGTAATAAACTTACTATTTAAATCATAATCTTATAATATGCAATATTAATTCATTTTAGCTAGTTAAGCCAATGGTGATCTTAAATGTATAATACTAATATAATTGTTAATCCAAGTCAACATTAATAATATTATCCTTAAATCATAACTAAACATTGTTAAATTATTTTTATAATATTATAATAGTAATATTTTATCAATAATGGTTTTGGGAAACATTTTAATGTAACTTATTCAATAAGTTATCTAAAGAGAACCAAAACTTATTATTTAAAAGGGGATGGGGGAGGGGAAATATTCACCACTAGAGTTAGTTAAGACAACGGTAATCTTAAAGAAAAGGAAAGCGGGGAAAGATTTTAGTTCAAGTCATTAGTAGAGAGGGGAAGCGTTGAAGAGAGGAGATATGACTGGGAAGAAAGGACAAGGATCCAACAACTATTGATCTTCCATTCGTCGTCCCTATTGAGATTACTAGGCCCTTTTTCAATCCCAATAGCTTCCCTAAATTTTTGATGAAGAAATTGCGCAACCTTAACAATCACTTAGGCTTCCTCAATGCAGACATGATCTTTAGTCTTCTCTGCATGTTCTGCCAGTGCAGAGGACTTAGTTATCCCATGTTTTAGGTTAGTTGTGTGCTCATTAATCCTTTGATTAATAGAGCATCCAGTCTCACCAATGTAGGGGGGTCTGCAGAAACAAGGAATCATATAGACACCCTTCATGTCCTTGGGGTGGATGGGACATTTTACTGATCGGAGGGAATTTCGAATGGTTTTAAGGGGTCTAAAGGTCGAGGGGATATTATGCTTCTTAAGAATCCTAGCAATCTTATCAGTGGTCCCATGGATAAAAGGCATATGGACCCTTGGGACTCGACCTTTAGGTTCTTTCTTGACCACCAAGTTCTTGAAGGCTTTAAGGAAGCCTTTCTAACTGAGGTGTCTATTATAACCATTTTCAACAAAGACATTAAGGGGATGGGATTTCTCTCTATCAAAGCTCTTTTCATCAAAGATTCTCAGGGCACTAGTAGTGAGGGTGTTGAGAACGCCCAACTTCTGAGCTGGGAAATGATGAGAATTGGCATGGAGATATTTCTCAGTGTGAGTTTTCTTCTGAAACACCTGGTGGGAGAGGGAACCATCAAAATTCTTCGAAATAAGAATATCAAGGAAAGGGAGGCAACCATTAACCTCTTGTTCCATGGTGAACTTAATGGCAGAGGATTGACTATTGGGATGATTGAAGAAGAGATTCAACTCCTCTTGGCCATGAGACCAGATGACATTAGCATCATCTACAAATCTCTTCCAAAGCTTGGGAAGGAGACAGGAAGAGGCTAAAGCTTTGGATTCAAAATCTTCCATAAAAATATTAGTAATGACAGGGGACAAGGGGGAGCCCATGGCGACACCATAGGTCTGCTCAAAGAATTTGCCTTCGAAACTAAAAAATGTGGAAGTGAGACAGATCTCAACTAATTGTGCGGTGTTAGGATCCATGAGACAATTGATGACCTCCATGGCCTCCTTTATAGGGACGCAAGTGTAAAAGGAGACTACATCAAACTTACAAGAATATCCTCAAGTTTTAGTTTTATGCCTTTGAGCTCCTCAACAAAGGACGGGGAGTCCTTGATGAAGGAATTCATAAGCCCAACCAAGGATTTAAGCTTTGAGGCAAGGTATTTAGCTAGAAGGTAGGTCAAACCACCAATGGTGTTTACAATGGGCCTAAGGGGAGATCCTTCCTTATGAATCTTTGGAATTCCATAGATCATTGGAGTAATGGGACTGCTCTTAATGAGCTTATGGCAAAGGGAACCCACGAAGCTACTGGATTTGATGGTAAGAGCCACGGTCTTGGATGTTTTCTTGAGAGGGTTTTTGGGAAGCTTTTTATAGCTTCCACTATTATGAAGATGATCTAACATCTTCTTGCGGTAATCCTCTTTTTCAGCGATAATAGCGTCCCTTCCCTTATCGGATTTTAGGACTACGACATTATTGTTATAATTTAAGGATTTGAGAGCAACAACTTCTTCTTTGTTGAGGTTGCTACTAGGGGTTTCGCCTTTCTAAGAATAACGACACAATCCTGTATAATAGTATCCTTAATATTATCAAGTAAACCTCTTATCCCAAACTCAACGTCACAGATGATGTCGTCTACCGGGATATTCTTAGGGGTTAGGGCAAAATTTAAACCTTTACCTAATAGCTTAAAAACAAAAGGGGGAAAGGAGAAGCTAGAAAGATTAATAACTTTCTTATTTCGAGAGATATGAGGAAGACTATTATTATCATTGCCATTCCTATCATGGTCGTTTTCAAATTTATTATTATAATTTACTTTAATAATGTTATTAAAAATAAAAAAAATTATTATTAAAGTTATTCTTACTTACTGTACACCCAAGTGATAAATCTATATTACCAAAATATTTCTATAAACTAAGATTAAGTTTAATAAAAAACATAATAAATAAATAAACTAAAATAGATACTCATCCCTTATTAATCTCTTTCCATAAAATCATTTCACCTAGTTTTATAAAATAAATTTTCTTTTTTACCTGGGGTAAAATTTGATAAAAATTTTCAGCTATGTAAAATTTTATGTTAAAATAATGAATTTAAAGAAAATAAATTTATTTCCAAAATTCAAAAGTGTTGTGTTAAATCTGATTTACTTTTTCACTCAAACAATATTGAATTTATATTTTTCTATCAAGTGTGAAACAATACAAATGAACAATCGGATTTTAAATAGGTAAAACTAATTTTTATTAAACTTGCTAAAATTGATTATGTAATTTATTTCATATTTTAAAACCACATATTAGTCCTCTTCAATAACCTTTCCTATAACAAACAAGTTTTCTACTTTCACATGTCTATTTAACTATTAGTTCTAAAAATTCTATTTTAAATTTAAATAAAATAAAAAATATAATATAAACTTTATGTATTCAAGCTTCTGTGATCCATAATGAATTAACAGAGTGTAGAAATCACATGAGAGAATTTTTGGCCAATGTGTTAGAACCAAAAGTGTGGTTTCATCATCAGCACCAAATGAAGAGGTAGGACCAGATCAAGAGGTAGACCATGACAAAGGCTTAAATAGAAAGCAATGTAGAGACATAATTTAAAGTAACGGCTATATTTGAACAATAATGATTAAATTATAATATTAATTTATTAATATATTAAATTAAATACCATACGGAGCTCCCTTAGATCTGTAAAAAGACCCAGTGGACCCCAAGAATATGAAGGGTATTTACGTTATCCCATGCTCTTGTGCGACTCCCTACATTGGTGAGACTAGTCGCTTGATTAATCAAAGGATTCGTGAGCATGCTACTCACATCAAGCATGGTAGGACCTGCTCCTCTTCTTTGGCAAAGCATGCAGATAAATCTAAGCATCACATCTGCATTGAGGAGGCCCAATTCGTTGCTCAGGTTAGTCATTTTCATCATCGTAAATTAAAGGAGGTCCTAGAAATTGAAAAATGACCCAATAATTTGAATAGAGATGATGATTGGAATATTAGTAGAAGTTGGGTCTCTGTCTTGTCCTCCTAGTTTTTTGTTTTTCTATGTATGTATTGGCATCCTTTTCATAATCTTTGTTGTTGATTTATTCTTCATTAGAGTTTATTTTCTTGATCCTTCGTGTTTTTTTATGTATTTTATCATCATATTCGTTCTTAACCCCTTTTAGTATTTGTGTTATTTGTTTAATGGGTCCGAGCCCATATTTTATTGTTGACCCTGCTTTACTTATTGATTATTTTACTTTGTATATATATACATATATACATACTTGTGTATATATATATAAATAGATAATATATATATATATATATCTTGACATTAATTTTATTTTATTTTATTTTATTAGTTAATTTTATTTATCAGAAAATTTTATCTGTTCTCTTCACATCATTTTTTATAAATTTTTTTACTCCTTCCATTAAATTTTGACTTGATTGTTTATTTATTATTTTTAAAAACTCGTTGTTTTAATATAGCTTTTTTATTTAACTTTGTATATATTATCATATATACATACTTGTGTGTAATATATTATATATATATATATATATTTCTTAACATTATTTATTTTATTTATTTTTTATTATTTATTTTTATTTATCAAATTATCTTGTTCTTCACTCATTTTTATAATTGACTCCCTTCCATTAAAGTTGACTTTTAATTGTTTATTTATTTATTTTAAAAAACTTCGTTGTTTAATATAGCCTGTTAACTTATTAAATATTTGTTTTTTAATAAATTAAATAAACTAACATTAGAGTTTTAAATATTATTTCAAAGAAACTAACTATTTAATATAGTCATTACATATTAAATATTTTAATAAGTTTAATAAACTAAAATCTATTTAAATAATATTTAAATAAATCATTTTTAATATAATTTATAACCTTTTTTTCAGTTTTGATGCTTTTCTATGATGGGTATTAATTATACCACAATTTACTTATTTATAGAAATAGAATAATATATCATTAATCTTAAGATTAGTAAAATAAATAATAATATTAAATTTATTAATATAATTTTGACCGGGCCTTAGAGTCCAAATTAGCCGTTAATTAGCCGTTGGAGTCTCTACTCAGTCTATTTAACATGCTAGGTCAGATATGTTTCTTCAACTTGTCCTCACAATGAACCACACTAGTTGGTTCGAAACACGTCGACAAAGGTCTTTTTCATGTGATTTATGCCGCAGCTCTTCTTATAAATAGTTGTTACCTATTAATATTTTTAATAGATATGAAATAATATTTTTATTTAAAATATTTTTTGAAAAAATTAGCTTGTTTAATATAGGTCGTTACAGTATAATATTTAATAAACTAATAACTAATATCATTATTTAAATATTATTTTTCGAGAACATAGTAATTTCACTATGGGTTTTAATAGAGGAGAGGATATTTAATTTTCAAAAACTAGTGCCATTTAATATAGTTTGTTAACTTGAAATAATATCTTACATGCTCTCTATTTAGCCTTTGCCATGTTCGAACATATCGAACTTCCAAAATAAATTTATCTCGATGATTTCCAAAACTTTAATTTAATATAACTTTTTAATAATCTAATTAATGATACATTTAATTATATATAATATATATATAAAAATATATATAATAGTTAATAATATATTATTATAGAATTAAATTTCAATATATTAAAACCTTTTAACTAAAGTCACCCTTTCAGCTAGTCGAGGAGTAGGGAAATTATGCCCGATGACATCTTGGGTGTTGGAAACATTTGGCCAAATACGTTGGGTCAAAATTTGGTGGGTCGTTTAATGTTTGAGCAGGGCGTGACGGTGCTTTATTTGCATGCGGAGTAAAGCATAAAACATTAAAATGTTTCTTTGAGTTTTAATTACATGCGTTTAGAATTAGGAAAGGATAATGTACGTCAGTCAAACTTTTTAATTCACTAAACCACGTTTCCATGAAGAAAAGATTATTATTAAATATTAATAACTTCTTTGATGGATGAAGAGAGAATTTAATTTTTTTTTCAATATTTTATTAACTTTTTATTTATTAATCTATCTGTATTTTTTTATTGTTGGTATTTTAATTTTATATTTAATTTTTATTAAATAATTTTTAATAATTGAGTTTTTTTATTTTTAATTTTTAAAATGTTATTATCAAGTAATTATAATATAATCATTCATGATTTTATCTATCTATTATTTATTATGAAAATATCATATAATAAAGATTATTATAATTTTTATGTTCAACAAATTTAAATATTTTTGTTGTGATGATGTGAGCCTGTAATTTTGATATACGGGTAGAAAAAAAAGTCATATGATGAAGGAAATAGTAGAGAACACCAACAAAAATAACCTAGTTTTGATGAGAGCCAAATTTAGTACCAACATTTGGTTCTTATTGGGGATGATGCTTCTCTACGAGGCTTCAAGAAGCGCAGACCACGTGTCTTCACATTGGGCATGGATTCCATTTACATTAAGAACACACCTTTAATTTGTTAACAAGAGGAGGGAAGAAAACCTCAAATGCAAGAAGATAAATCCTAATCTATCCTAGGAAAGAAAATGAAAATCTTTGCATCTTAGCATTTTAACTCATTGATAGCAAGAATCAAACAAGATTAATCACATGAGATCCTAGTATATAAAGATTGATGAGTTTCAAATGTTGTTCGCATATAGTACATATGCTAGTATATTTAGTCTATTAGAATGATTACAACAATGATTTATGGCATAATGACCATCTTTTGATATATGTCTCAATCTTCATAAGAGCATTTTAAAACCATAGGAAAATAATTGCATTGCTACAATTATTTATTGAAATATTAAAACAATTATGGTACTAGTTTAAGATCACAAGGACAACATTCATTTCAAAATAAAATTCAACTAAAATCATAAGACTAGTTATTAGGGGTCTTATTTCCCCTTTTGGTTTTCAAAAGATGACTTTCCAAAATCATACGTCACTCCACTTCCAACAAGTGTCCATAGCCCTGATCTAGGTGGACATTGGTGGCCAACCGCCAAGCCCACTTGGACCCCCACCATTATTTCTTTCAGCGTTTTAGTTTTCCTTAATTGTAGCACAATTTACTATTTTTAGCACCTTTTCGGGTCCTAAACTTCCGAAGCCGTTTTGAGGCCCTAAATGACGTTCTTTAGGAAAATTGGGAGCATCATAGGTCCATGGACTGATGTTTCTCTTCACAAATTTGTAGTTCTTGGGTAGATCCTTCTAAAGAGATATTGTTCGCATCAAATGGAGATCGTATGCCAAAGCTACGACCACGGGAAGTTGATGTACCAATTTACCCAAACAGAGCCCACGGTTTGGCATTTCATCTTCTACGATTAGGATTTTGGATGTTTAGGGTTTTCCATTGTTTCTCAACAATAAATAAGCCTTCAAGCCTCATTGTAACACAGTTCCGAGGCATCTAGCCACCACATCTCTTCTCAGAGATAAGCTACCACATCCCTAGCTAGTTTATTTCCATTTCAGTTTGTAAGCAAATTTTAGTGTTTTACATTAATGAAATGAAGTATTATTTTTGCTGCATCACTGTGTTTATGGTCATCTTTGTAATTTGTTGTGTTCTTGTTTAAATCCGGATCAGTGGTATTAGAGCGTTCTGCTTTTTCTCTGTTTTTCTTTGCATGTCCCCAACGAGGTCAGGATATAAGGAGTTAGGGCTTGAATTGGTTGAACCTTTGCAAGACCAGCTTCGCAAATCCCAACGGCCTCCCATGGCAGATGAAAAGAAAGATGAGGGGGCAGGAGATCCTATCAAAATCTTGGTCGAAGAAGCCCCCGAGCGACAAAGGATCACGATGATGGACAACTTTGCCCAGATCCTTCAGCAGCTACCCAGGGGTGACGCATCGACTTCCAACAACTACTTTGGAAATGCCACACCATTTAAGGTACAAGTTAATTTTGAAATCCCCATATTCAAGTGTCAGATAGATACAGATGACGTCGATAAATGGTTAAATTTTCTAGAGGGCTATTTTTCTCTTTATGATTTTTCCAGTCAGGAAAATATTATTTTCTCTATACTTAAAGTAGCCCCCCATGTCAAGGACTAGTGGGAAGCCTACTTTGAGCAGAAGGATGAAAGTACAGGCTCACTTGGAATTCATTCTGGGATGCCATGAAGGAGCAGTACTACCCTGTCTGAAGCTATGAGAATCAATACATAAAGTGGACCACGTTGCAGTAGGGAAGGGACCAAGGTGTGCCAGAGTTTACCAAGATTTTCCATACCCTGTTACACAACAATTTGTCACCGTCCCTGTTACCCCTTCTCCTGCATCTTGGAGGACTCATTCCGAGACCTGTGAGAAGTGACATGACCTGCAAACACTTGCATTGTATTCCCCTAAGTATGAACTTCATATGCCCTGAAGACATCTTCTACAAAATACCCATAAAAATATCCCTTTTTCCATTGGCACGGTTTCACTGTGTATCACTCGCGCCAATGGGGGAAATCCTCCAAAGAGGGCGTGCCAGCTGGCGCTTTGTCTCAGAGTCACACTCGTGCCAGCCAAGTTGGGTAATGTTTTTAACAAACAAACATCCGAAGGTTCTTCCTAACTCATCATAAACTGAATCCATCTTCAGTTGGTTTAGTTTGGCTTCGAATCTCCATAGAAGGGAAGTTGTTTGCCACCTTCTCATGGAAGCTTATTAGTGATAAAGCCAATCCTATGAATATTATGGATGATCCTAACTCCTTCCCCTCTATCTATAAAAGCTTGTCTTTTTGCCTTTGACAAGCTAGTTCTGAGTTTTAGTTATGAAGTCCCAAAGTCTAAGAATTGCTAAGTTCATGCTGTAAGAAGCCTTCTTCATTCCCATAAGGCTAGATCTAAAGTGAGGAGATTCTTGTCCAAGTAACCTAGGAGAGAGAGGCTTGTTTCCCATTCCCAACAAGATTTGCAAGGCATGTGCTGTTGACCACCCAGCCAAAGGAGGATTTGACGTCAGAACTATGGTTGTATTCTTATTTGTTTATCGATAATAGACGACTATCATTATGGTTCCACTCTTATTGTCTTTCGTAATGATGATTGAGTTATATCCTTTCTGACTAATATATAGTTGCATCTATTGGATTTTATTCTTGTGTTTGTTTCATTCTTTGCATGTGCAGGTGTCCATTCACGAGGATCGTGGGGATCGTGACCAACTGAAGCAAAGGAACGAGAGCGTCGACTCTTCTACAAGTACTAGCGTTGGAATCCAGGTAGGCCCTCATCATTGGTCTTTAATTTGCAATTAGGAACCTGCGTGTTAGTGTTGTTTGATTGTTGCTAGGCCCCATTTCGGCTAGTAGGGATTGCCTCTGTCCGCAGAGGGGATTTACCTTCAGAACAATTTGGCGACTCCACTGGGGAGTTGGCTTTTTGTCTTCTTGATTGTTTTGTTTTGTTGTTTGATTTTTAAACTTTAGACTGAGCCTGAAGTATGGCCAGACAACCTTCAAAACGCTATTGCTCTACAGTAGCAAATTAGATCAATGCCGCTTCAGTCCATCTCCGGTTTGGTTTACGAACTGAAAGGCTTGGAACTTGCCTTGTTTCTTGGTTTCTCCTGCTTGATTAGCTTTCTGGGTTGAATCCTTGTGTTGCTTCTTGCCCCTTAGTGTACCTGGATACTGTTGACTTAGCCTTGGCTCGTTTGTTTTTTATTTTTCCATAGAAAACTCGACTGGTGCTCTTTTATAGCGCTACAGTCGTGCCAGTTAGCGCTAGTTGCTCATTGACAACCCGCGCCAATCCCTGAAAGGCGCTAGTTGTAGTCTAACAGTCGCGCTAGGCCTGGGAACTTTTGGAGTTTGCTTGGCTATGAGCCCTCTGAGCTTGGCTTTTGTTCTAGGTACCTTTTTTAGACTACTTGAGTGTGTTGGAGTGTGATTTGACTGGCTTTGGTCGTTACCCTTTGGGTGTTTGCGTTTTTCCATTGATTTCACATTTCTAGCCCTAAGGCATCTAGTGGCTTTGTGTGTCGAGCATTCCTCAGGTGTTTTTGATCTTCTAGTGGTCCATTCGACTCTTTGATTACTCCCTTGCACTTTTTTGGTGGTTGTAAATCATTTTATTGCATTATTTGGGTGACTTGCTTCGTTTTCACTTGAATTCTGCTTTGTCTCACTTTGAGCCTAAATTACACGGCTCATTGGTGTCTTTGGGACTTTTCTCGTTCTTTGGAGGTTTTCTTTGTGATTTAGGGAACTGAATGTGCTTGTATTGAATAGAATTTGTTTGTTATCGTTTCTCAAAGTTTTTTTAATGCACTTTGCCATCGACATAAAAGAAAAAATATCTTTTGCTTTGTATTAGTTAATGAGAATTAGAGCTTTTCATTTTGATTAGTGATTAGTGATCTTAAAGAAAAGTTTGTTAATTTCCATTAGGTGCATTAGGGAAGCTCTTTGTTGTTTTGTGATCATTTCGTTTGCGTGAAAACTCTCAAACCCTCTCGTAACTAGCATTCATCGAATGAAATGACATATTTTGGCATATAGTTTGCATTTAGGGAATTTTGAGATATTACATACGGTAAGGCTTGAAAACTAAAACCTAATACAAGATCAACTTTAAAATAAACTGAATGAATCTAACAACGCATTGGAACATAACGCACACTTTTTAAAGATCTAAGCTAGAGACGTGCTCCGACATCGTTAAACCTAGTCACTTTCGTTTCCACTCAAGGTTGGGTTGTTCCTCCTTTTGTGACTCAATTGTGGTCTAGTATGGACTTGTGCTCCCATGTACCGTCGAGTATATGGGGAGACCCCACTAGGTTATCATCCTTTATCCATAGGAAGTCGTGTCTGCCGCCTTACGACCCATAATGCACTGAACACAACATTCGGGAAGATTGACTGCCGTATGGAAAGTCCTTGGTTTTCATATGATTGCCAAGGTGTATATGCAGTTTTATGGGTTGTCTAATAAACCTTTTGCCTAGTTCTCCAGAGTAGTCACTTTTGATCCTTTTCGGACTCCCTAAAAGAAAAGGCTCATCTGAGCATTTGTCACTTCAGGCTGATTAAACATTCGAAGGTGACTAGAGTCATCTTTTTGTCCTTTTCTCGACTCTTTAAAGATGAAAAGGTCAAGTTATGTCCTTGTGCCTTAAAAATTAAATCACTCGCGATCACACGCTCTATTAGATTTTGCTTGTTGGTTGTTTGATTGTGTGTCTTGGTTTTTTTTTTTTTTTTTTATTCCCGTGTGTGATTTCCCATTTTGATGGCAGCTTTTCCAGATTTCACCAACCCAGGAATCCCCTCTGACAGGAATCCTGGTCATTTTCCTCCTTTTGGGAATGTTGGTGCTCCTTACATGGCAACATTGTCCCTTCCTGGGTTAACTGTTGGGTTTCCTGTTTGGTTGTTCTCAACCTCTGTGGTCCATAATGTCTCAACTGCTGGTCAATCAGTTCCTCCACCCGAACAACATCATGTTGATTCCAAGGTGGACCTATCCCCTTCTTCGCCTATTTCTATGTCTTCATCTTCTACTTCGCCTGGTGAAAGTCTGGATTCAAGTAACCAGGTGGCTAAGAAGAAGAAGAAGTCTCTAAGTGAGAGGTTAAAAGTGCAGTGACTGCTCCGAACACATCTCAGGTTGGAACTCCTTCTGCTCCTTCACGGAAGGTTAAGTTTCCTTGTAGATTGTGCAAGGGTGACCATCTTCTTCGTGATTGTCTTGGCATTCATAGGATCTTAGAAGTATGGTCTCACGATCCAGCTCATCCCTCATCATCCTCTGAAGCTCATGGCGATGCTACCCTATCAACTGGCAATGGTAAGAAGAACGAGAAGATTCGATTCCCTTGTAGGCTATGTGAAGGCAACCATCTCCTTGACCTTTGTCTGCTCATGGATAAAGCTTCCGCTATCTTGCAAAGTGTTACAGCTTCTTCACCCCAACTCCCAATTGGTCATCAGAGGCTCTCTTTAGATCCTTTCCCTGTTGACACAGAGATTGACTTAGATCCTTCTCTTGTCCATCCTCCTCTTCCCGAACCTGGCTGTGCTAAGCCTGTTCCAGACCAACCATTGGTCGGAAAGAGTGTCGAATCGGGTTCACCACCTATCGATCACTTTGTTTCGGAGGAGCATCATGCTCATGTTCTTCTTGTCTCTTCACATTCTCTTGAGTCCGAAAATGACTCTCCTATCCCAGCTGATCCCGAGAGTCCTCCTTCGGAGCATGGGGGAAATCAGACGATTCCCCCACCAAGTAGTTCAGTCATTTCCTTCGACTGGAGTCATTTGACCGCATTCCGCCTTCCATCCCATGTGCCTCTCTAGATTACAATACATGCCTATGATAAGGTAGTACCTGGCACTATCTTGGATGAGGGTGCATCTGTCAGTCTTATGCCTTCTACTACTTGGCAAGCTTTGGGCTCCTCACAGCTTGTGCCGGTCGCACAGAATCTGTTAGCGTTTGATGGAGGAACCAATCAACCATTAGGGATCCTTCCAAAGTTCCCTGTCACTTTGGGAGGAAAAACCGTCTATATAGACGTACTGGTTACCCAAGGTGCTTTAGATTTCAGTCTTCTCCTTGGCCGTGACTATGTTTATGCCATGGGGGCCCTTGTCTCTTCCCTTTTCCGTGTTGTTTTCTTTCCACACGACGGAAGGATCGTGACCATAGATCAATTATCGTTCTTTAGTCCCCTGGTGCCTCCTGTTCAGTTCTCATCCCCTCCTGGTTTTTATTCACCAGTTGTATCTGCCCCACCATAGGTCAACTACGTGGCTACTTATCCCGTGCCTGTATCCAGTGATGTTGCTGTCATGCATAGTGTCCTAGGGGCATTGGGTCCTGACTTCCAAGACGTTTTCCTTCCACTGGGAGTGACACTCTTGGAAGCAACGACTTCCTGTTCATTATGATGAAGTTCGTTCAGAGCATAGTTCACTTTCCAATGTCAAGCTCCTTAAAAAATGAAACTGGGTCTGGTCGGAGCATAGTTCGCTTTCCTATGTCAAGCTCCTTAAAAAATGAAACTGGGTCTGGTCGGAGCATATTTCACTTTCCTATGTCAAGCTCCTTAAAAAATGAAACTAGGTCTGGTCGGAGCATAGTTTGCTTTCGTATGTCAAGCTCCTTAAAAAATGAAACAGGGTCTAGTCAAGCATAGTTCCTGATCTTGCGTCAAGCTCGTTAAAAAATGAAACAAGGATTATGAGGATAGTTCTTTTACTATGTCAACCTCACTAAAAAATGAAACAACTCCCTTTCCAAATCGAGTCTTTTGATTAAGATCTCGTAAAATACAAGTCGAGTCTTTCCAAGATATCGAAAGTGAACCTTCATTCCATCCACTTTGTTGAATGCAATGAAGCTTGGGGGGCATGTACCTCGTTTTGCATCATTGTGCTAGGGGCATGCGAACTTATAACAAGCATAGTTTTTTCGTTTCAAGCTTGTGTAAACGTGAAACCGAATCCAAGCTGAATTCTCCATGGTTCAAGCTTGTGTAAAAATGAACCCATACACATTTTACATCTCGTGATTGTTATCTTTATTCGCTAAATTCTGTTAGATGAGCCTTGGTTGTTTTCATCCCATCGCCACCATCTCTTTGGCCGATCATATGCCTTCACTTGCTTGTTTTCCTTTCCTAAGGGACTGCAGTTAAGAGTGCTTTTGTCAGCCAGCCTCTTGACCATTACATGTTTTGAGCAGATCCACCATTGCCAGAACCAGTTGCTACCCTTTATACCACTCGTTCCTCTAGGATGAGTCACCTTTAAGCTCTTTTCTGACTCGTAAAATATGAAAATATTGCCAAGTATTTTTTCCCTTTTTGACTCAATAAAGAGAATAAAAATGGAGGTCTTCTTTCAGCTCTTTTCTGACCGTTTAAAGATGAAAAGATTGCCGAGTTATTCCTCTTCATTCGTTAAATATAAATAAGAGGCAGTCGCCTTTAAGCTCTTTTCTGACCATGTAAAGATGAAAAGATCGTTGGGCCCTTGTCGTTTCAGGCTCGTTAACGATTACGAAATAACGTGGTTTCAGTCGCTTTTTTACTTTTTCAGGTTGAAATCACTAATCATGAAAAGTACTCCTCGATTGTAATGGTCGGGCAGTTCTTTCGAGCATTGTTTTATACTTTTTCGGGCTCGAGAGACACAACTTTACGAAAAAGGACACCCATGGAGTTTCCTTTTCCGCTGTCTTTTCAAACTTTCTAAACATGAAAAGACGTCGAGTTCTTCCTTTGTCAGACTCGTTGAAACTTAATGACATCGGATTCCGTCGAAATGATGCCTTACAAGCATATGCTATCCCCGTTAAGCGTGTCATTAAAAATAGCCAGGGTACTCGCTAGAAATGGCAGGGGAAATGGAACCAGAGTCATTGTCGTGTCAGCAGTATGTCGCTTTTGAACATGGCACTTGTCTGCATTCGTGTCTCGGTGGGGAAATCTCATCTCATTTTTTCACTTGCCTCCGTGGGTTTGGGTGATAATGTTTGACCTCTCATCTGCTCGTTTCCTTGTCACCATGACCTATGATCATTTGATGTCAAATACTTCCAAGTCCACTGTCGTGCCGTCGATATGTTCAAGAGAAGTTTACCTCTACGAAATAATCAACCTCCCTCTCATAACTCACATAATCCTGATTCAAAAAACATATTATCCTCCTCTGTCTCATGTCGATGATGTGGGAAACACTATGGCCCACCTTCGCTCAAGGTCGCTTCCTGTCGACTTCATCTCATTATCCAGGAAGTTGACTTAGAGACTCCCTTCAGGTGCCTTGGAGCCTGCATGCCTCAATGGCAGGTTCTTCGTGTTCGACGTGAGGTTCTCATCATTGGCCTTCGATCGAATGATTCTACGGGTGTTCGACACCTGCTCACTGATTCGCACACTGTAGATTGTACCTATAGTACCTTGAGGGCCATTGTCATTATTGGTGGTACCTCTCACGTCTGTTAATAGTTTTCATCATTGACTAGTAATCAGACAATGTTCTTGCATGTTCGACTTCGACTCCCATATTCGCATGCTTGAACTTGTACTTTTTTCGGGTCGAGATGGAGCACAAGACCCTGGATTTTGTCTGTTGAGATCCAGGTTGCAATTTTATGGATTATTGTGATCATTACATGAATCATTCACTGGATAGCTGCGACCATGCCTGAGTCTGTTTATCGATCCTTACTGGATGGCTGCATCGATACCTTGGATCTAGTTTTTATGTACTTTGCTATGGATGGCTGCGCCCATACCACATACATCATGTACTTGAGATATCAGTTGTACTTCTCCACGCAGGTTCTCTGGCAGTAGTGTTTTCGGTTGGCCATGTTCTTGTAAAGCATTTCACCCCTCTATCTCTCTCAGGCCTCATGCTTTAGGGGGCATCTCTTACAAAGCAATTTGTCACCGTCCCTGTTACCCCTTCTCCCGCATCTTGGAGGACTCATTCCGGGACCTGTGAGAAGTGACATGACCTGCAAACACTTGCATTGTATTCCCCTAAGTATGAACTTCATATGCCCTAAAGACACCTTCTGCAAAATACCCATAAAAATAGCCCTTTTTTCATTGGCGCGGTTTCACTATGTATCACTCGCGCCAATGGGGGAAATCCTCCGAAGAGGGCACGCCAGCCAAGTTGGGTAATTTTTTTAACAAACAAACATCGGAAGGTTCTTCCTAACTCACTCATAAACTGAATCCATCTTGAGTTGGTTTAGTTTGGCTTCGAATCTCCATGGAAGCGAAGTTGTTTGCCACCTTCTCATGGAAGCTTCTTAGTGATAAAGCCAATCCCATGAATATTGTGGATGATCCTAACTCCTTCCCCTCTATCTATAAAAGCTTGTCTTTTTGCCTTTGACAAGCTAGTTCTGAGTTCTAGTTTTGAAGTCCCAAAGTCTGAGAATTGCTAAGTTCATGCTGCAAGAAGCCTCCTTCATTCCCATAAGGCTAAATCTAAAGTGAGGAGATTATTGTCCAAGTAACCAAGGAGAGAGAGGCTTGTTTCCCATTCCCAACAAGATTTGCAAGGCATGCGCTGCTGATCACCCAGCCAAAGGACGATTTGACGTCAGAACTATGGTTGTATTCTTCTTTATTTATCGATAATAGACAACTATCATTATGGTTCCACTCTTATTGTCTTTTGTAATGATGATTGAGTTATATCCTTTCTAACTGATATATAGTTGCATCTATTGGATTTTATGCTTGTTTTTGTGTCGTTCTTTGCATGTGCATGTGTCCATTCACGAGGATCGCGGGGATCGTGACCGGCCTGAGCAAAGGAATGGGAGTGTCGACTCTTCTACAAGTACTAGCATTGGAATCCAGGTAGGCCCTCATCATTGGTATTTAATTTTCAATTAGGAACCTGCGTGTTAGCATTGTTTGATTGTTGCTAGACCCCATTTGGGCTAATAGGGATCGCCTCTGTCCGCAGAGGGGATTTACCTTCACAACATACCCTTTGCACAAACGTTGGTATCAAGGATTCAGAGCAGCATCTGAAAATCAAATATTGTGGCTACCTACACAAGTACATCGAGGAAGAAATAGTATTCCTGAACATCTCCTTACTCGGCACGACATACTGATATTCCATCAAGGCTGAGCAAAAGTTAAATAGAAGAAGTGGGACTTTGGATCTATGAATCCAAAGCAACAGAAAGGTGCCCCCAAACCGTAGAACAAAGGACAATTCCAAGGCAGGGTGGCCCAAGACAACCCGCCAAAGATGCAAGAAAAGAACAGTGCTGCGAAGCCGAAAAAGGACACGGGAAAGTGGTGTGAGTTCCATAAGAGCTCCACTCACAACACAAGTGAGTGTCAGGCCAAGGAGTCACTAGTGGTCGAGCTAAATGTTTCAGAATAAAATGCATGTTCTGAATCTGAGTCAAAACCTAACAAGGGGAATGACAAAGGGAATAATATTATCGATGCAGAGCCCAATGCCACCGTTGCCACCATGAAGATCTAGAAGGAGTAACTCAAAGATCCAGAGGAGGAGGAGTGTCTATTCCATTCCCAAATGTGGGTAAAGGGCTCCCTGCTATAGTTTATTTTCGACAGCAAGAGCCAAAAGAACCTCATTTTGGTAGAGGTCATGAAGTGGCTCGGCTTACCAGCCACAACACATCCACAATTGTACATCATTGGGTGGCTTAACCAAGGACAAGATCTTCACGTGAGCCAATAGTGTTGCCTTCCATACAACATCAAGCCCTTCATGGATGAGGTATTGTGTAACATTGCTACCCTTGAAGTTTGTGATGTATCATTAGAACAACCATACTTGTGGAAGCGACATGTTCTATATAAATCGAGGCCCCGTGATGTTATTGTTACTTTAGGAAATGAGCTGTACATGATACCAGAGGTAGCACCGCCTATAACCATCTCTTTGGTTACTGCAAAATAATGCAGTAAGCTCATTTCCAAAACCAGGAAATTTGTTTTCCTGATGATACACCCTCAAGGAAAGAAGAAGACAGTGGCCACAACCTCCAGACAGGGCCCCTCTGCATGAAAACTACAGATGGAGGAGTATGAGGACATCTTCACCTCCCTCGTAGGGGTTCCTCTGCACTGTCAGGTCAACCAGTCCATCGATCTGACCCCACGTGTGCCACTGCCCAATAGACCAATATATCGGTGCTCTATTCTTGAGAATGATGAAATCAAGAGACAAATTTAGGAGCTACTATAGAAAGGTCACATTCTTCTGAGTTCATCACCCTGTGGGAGCCTGATTTTGCTGGTACAAAAGAAGGATGGGACTTGTAGACTCTTTATTGACTATTTGGCACTGAACAAGATCATTGTCCATAATAGGTACCTGATCGCATGGATTGATGACCTCTTGGACCAACTGAAGGGGGGAAAATATTTCAACAAGATCAATTAGAAGTCAGGTTATCACCAGGTACCAATGGAACCCTCTGATGTGTGGAACACTGTCTTCAAAGCCAAGGAGGGCCTTTCTGAATGGTTCATTATGCCTTTCAGATTGAAAAAATCTCCTACAACCTTCATGAGGCTAATGGATGACATCTTGTAGCCATTCACCAACTCATTTGTAGTGGTATACTTGGATGACATCCTAATATTTAGCCAGAGTTGGGAAGAGCACCTCCACCACATCTAACATGTTCTCTAAACACTGCGGCAACACAAGTTATGTGACAATTTAGAGAAATACACTTTTGGCATGACCCAGGTTCATTATCTGGGATACATTATTGATTAACATGGGGTGCATGTGGATCTAGCCAAGATCCAAGTCATTCAGGATTGGCCATCTCCAACCACTCTGACAGAGCTCCGCAACTTTCTAGGTCTTGCCAACATCTACCATAGGTTTGTGTTGGGATTTTCTCATATCACTTGGCCCTTGAGTCAAGTCACCAAGGGAGGAGCGAAAGAAAAATTATTTTGGTCTGAAACTCAACAGAAGGCATTCACAAAGTTGAAAGATCGCCTCTGCTCGGCACCAGTGCTCGCATTACCAGAATTGCAACAACCATTTGAGGTCGAGACAGATGCCTCTGACTATGCTATTGGGGTAGTCCTTACTCAACATGGGCATCCAGTGGCATATCACAATGAGACGCTTTCAGACACAGTCCGAAATTATCCCACTTATGAAAAGGAGATGTATTCCATTGTGCAGGCCTACCGAAAATGGAAGCATTACATTTTGGGGAAGGAAACGATCATCCACAGGGACCACCTACCCCTGTAGTTCATACAGACCCAAGGGAAATTGTAGAATGATTTCCATCAGAAGTGGTTCACATACCTACAACAATTCCATTTGAATATCAAGTATAAGAAGGGCAACACCAATAATGTTGCAAATTGCCTTAGTTGACCACTTATCATGGTGTTAACCACTGTGCTAAACTCTTATGGGCACGAGACTTCTGATTGGCCACTTCTCTACAAAAGTGACCCAGAATTCAGCAACACATACGAAACACTCTTGGAGGGTCAGCATGTTCTAGATTTTCACCTCCAGGATACCCTATTATGCCACTTGGGTGACCTTTGTGTTCAAGCGAGCGTGCCAAGACGATTTGGGAAGCATACTACAGTCATGTTGCTAGGCATTTCGGGGTTGAGAAAATGGTGGCAGTATTGCAGAAGTATTTCTATTGGCTGAATCTTTGGCAGGATGTTGGGAAGTACATCAAATCATGCACTACTTACACCATTTCCAAACCGAAAATCAAGAAGCAAGGCTTCTATATCCCGCTGCCTACCCTTATTCAACCTTGGGAATCTATCTCCATGGATTACATGTCAGGCCTCCCTTCCACTAAGCATGGAAATGACTGTGTTTTTGTGGTCATTGACAGGATGTCGAAGATGGCCATTATGGCGGCCCGCAAGAGGAATATCACAGTAGAAGCCACTGCTAAACTTCTCTTTCAATGAGTGTGGGTACACTTTGGGATCCCATAGTCTATCATCTCAGATCGAGACAACGGGTTCCTTAGTACATTTTGGTCCAGTCTCCAGTCAATGCTGGACACCAAACTCACTAAGTTCACATCCTTCCATCCTCAAATTAATGGCTAGCCAGAGGTTGTCAACAGGATGATCGTACACATCCTGCGCATGTACAACTCAAAGAATCCACACACATGGGATGAGAACCTCCCCTATGTTCAGCACAACTACAATTGGGCTCTCCACAACCCTTTTTAGATGGGCTTGGGATTCTAGCCACTATGTCCATTGATGTGGCCATGCCATTTGTAGCTACCCACACAGATTCGGCTCATGTCTAATCTAAAACAGATAAGGCAAATAGCTTCATTGAGCACATCCAACATATTCGCCAGCAGGTCCATGACATTCTGGAGAAATTAAATGCCAAGTACAAGTAGTGACATGATCAACATCGACTGCCACACAAGTTTCAGGTGGGCGACAAAGTCTGGTTGCATTTGCAAAAGGAATGCCTTACTGAAGCCTATCAGAAACTCATACCACTCCGATATGACCCTTACACCATTACCAAGGCTGTGGGAGACAATGCATTTGAGCTTAGCATTCCCCCATCCCTTGGCCCACACCCAGTGTTCAATGTGGACTACCTTCAACCATACTTTCCACCATTACTAGACACATCAGACATTGCAAAACAACTCACACCCACAAAGTCAAATCCAGATTGCATGGAACAAGCTGCAACTGATCGGATCATGGACACATAGATCAAGCACACTCGCCAGCAGAATATCCAACTATATCAAGTTGTCAAAGCAGGCCAACTCCTTCACTAGGGCAAGTGGCTCACTAGGGGCCAAGTTCAGTAGAAGTTTCCTCATCTCATGGAGGAACTCAGCACAATGGGGACCATTACTTCCTAAGAGGGAGGAATGATCCATGTGGATATTGGTGGCCACCTGCCAAGTCCACTTGGCCCCCCACCATTGTTTCTTTCAGCTTTTCATTTTTCCTTAATTGTAGCACAATTTACTATTTTTAGTAGTTTTTCGGGTCCTGAACTTCCAGAGTCATTTTGAGGACCTAAACGATGTTTTTATGGAAAATTGGGAGCAACATGGGTAGTTCGACTAATGTTAATTTTATCAAAGTTGCAATTCTCAGATAGATCCTCCTAAAGAGATATTGTGCACGTCAAACAGAGATCGTATGCCAAAGTTACAACCCCGGGAAGTTGATGTACCAATTTACACAAACAGGACCCACAATTTGGGGTTTCATCTTCTAAGGCTAGGTTTTTGGATTTTTAGGGTTTTCCATAGTTTCTCAACAATAAATAGGCCTTCGAGCCTCATTTTAACACAACTCAGAGGCATGTAGCCACCACATCTCTTCTCAAAGATAAGCTACCATCGCCCTAGTTGGTTTATTTCCATTTTTGTTTGTAAGCATATTTCAATATTTTACATTAATGAAATGAAGTATTATTTCCACTGCATCTCCATGTTTATGGTTATCTCTGTAATTTGTTGTGTTCCTATTTAAATTTGGATCAAGCCCAAACAAAGTGATCCACTATCCTAACTAAGAAATTTCATCCTTTTTCATTCATATATAAACATGAAATGTGGAAGCTTCAATTTTATTTCATTTATTAACTACCTGTGGGATGATCACGCACTATGGTTTAGCCCAATGCCACAAACCTTGCTCTGCTTCTAGCGAATGTCTATAGCCCTAGTGGAGATGTCAACATTCCCCATTTTAAAACAACTAAAGGGATGGTTATGCATTGGGGTGACCTAGTATCACATATGTCACTCCGCAGCTAATGAGCATCCATATCCCTGATGGAGTCATTTGCATCCCACATTATGAAAAGGATTATTTTTAAGTAGTTAAGAATAGTACAATGAATAGGAAAGGTATTATATACGGAGTATGCTTGTAATCAACTAGTACACCAAGAGTTTCAATATTTTGTTTTGTTAAGGTCAAACCTTGCGTTTATAGGTTTAGTACTCATAATGTACTACAATTCCTCATGATATTTCTGTGTAAGCAATATAATAAGGATGTGGTCAAAGAAAATGCTTCAATCATGAAGTTTGAAATTATCAAAAGAGAAGGGTTGATCCCTTTGGAAAAATAATTATCCTTCAACCCTTCATACATGAACAAAGTCTTTAAACATGTGCTCCAAAGTCATCAATATAGGTTATATTAAGGGATCATAAATTCACATTTCATTATGGTTATCATTGCTAAAGGCTCCTTAAGATGTAAAGATTTCATGTTTGTTCATTCTAAACTTAACAATTAAAGTCAAAGTTGTAAAAGTTTATTTATGTACAAAAATTTATATGCATTGCATTTCAATAGAAAAAATGTATCAAATAAATAAAAGTTCCATTGTAACCAAGTTAAAATCTTATCAATGGCATAGCTTCTAATTTTTGGCTTCACGCTTATCCAAAACAGTAATATGGGAAAGAAATTTGAAAAATAATGACTTGTATTTACTAATCTGCATCCCAAAAGTAAGTAGTTGTATAGATAACAAGACTTTGATGTTGTTTGAAATACCTGGTCCATCTAGCTTTCCATGAAGTCATATTATTTTATGCGAAAATCCAAATGATCAATCCTTTCAAGCATATAGTTTTTAACAATAATTTCATAGGAGGGCCTTTCATATATTTCCTTCTAGTCACTTTTTGAAATTTCAACTTGGTTAGTCCCATGCTAATCCATATTTCCATGACATTTGTTAGATAATTCATGATTATAAACACTTAAAGAATATTCTACTTTCTGATTTCCATATTTTAAATTATGCTTTGGAGAATGAGGAGTGTTTTATTATTGTATAATTCAACAATATTAACAATTTTAGTAAATACATCAATATTTGATTTAGGGAAAACTAGATCTTATTATTTACAAGATTTATGACATGAAAACTTTGAATTGAAACTATGATAATCTTGCAAACTATTAGATTGATTATAGTTATGATAACTAGGAAGAAGTGAAAGGTAAGAATTGATATCATTAATTTCATTTTCGTTATCAAATTAGCCTTCCTCGTAATTATCATAAATAGTTTGTCCTTAAGTATATTGCAAATATGTTAATTGAGTTGTGTTGTTATAATCCTCATTTTGACGAGTATTAGAAGTATTTAGAGTGTATTCAAAACAATAATTGAAATTTAGACCTGGTTCATGACTAAATTCATCTTCATGATTATCATAAATGGTTAGTTGAGAAGATTCAATGTGAAAACAAGGTTGAATTTAATTAGAATTGTTAAATATAAGTTCACACACTAGTTTCCTTGTTGCATCACAAAAGGGTTGAAAAATTGGATCAGTTGATTGAGAAATATATTTATCAATTAGTTGTTGTTGAGCACCTTTACGCATATGTAACATGATTTATGATTAGTTAGATATAAAATCAAATATATCACATGTAACATCTCTTTTCGAATTATTATTCTCATTATCTTCTAAACATGAAACCAACTATAAATTAGAATTTACAGGGGTGATGGAATCTTGAGATTTCTTAGAACATAAATGTGTTATATGATATTCTATTAGAGGAGTGTATTTTTTATCACTTTCAAGATTTGACAACAAATTATCCTTTTCATTAGAATATAATATAAAATATGATCTTTCAAGATATTCGGAGTTAGATTCATTAAAATCATTTTCTACCTTAGATTCATAATCTATTTCACATTATTGACTACTATTACCATATTTATTTTCTATACTACCATTGTTATAAATTTTACAACAATAAAAATCAAGTAACCTTGTAGGAAACATACATTTATAATACTCATGAAAGATGTATGAAAGCGCTTCAACAAAGAAATTCCACTAGGAGGAAGACTTCTAGTGCACTTTCGGGCATCAAATTCCAATGACATGATGAACCACTTCATGAGTACATCCTCATGGTGAACCCCCATCTTGGGAATGTGGTCATGGAATGGAATGGGATGTTGTGTCACATCATCATCTTCATCATTTAAAAAATAAGGTAGGTAAGTATCGCACATGTCTATTAGAATTTTGTTTTCAATGATGGCAAAGGATGGAAAAGGCTGGCACAGGTGATCAAGATACAGACTCAAGAAGAATGGAGATCAGTAAAGGTGGAATGGTGTAAATAATTTGACGTCAATTCATGGATAACAGATCATGTTCACTCCAACTAGACCCCACTTAGATGGAAAAATCTCTAAAAGAGATTTCTAGTGGTGTTGCATTAAAAATGGTCACCTTGACATTCTACAATCTGTGTGAGTCCATTACCACTCATGCGTTCCTTCTTTGCAAGTATTGAGCCTCAATTCCTCATATCAAACCTTGAAAATAAGAGAAAGCCCTCAAAAGTCTCTAAAACTCTAGTTCACACTTTCTCTTTGCATTACCTGCGGTCCCGCACCTAATGGTCATGTCTCTTGCACACCTAACCACTCTGTCTCTGTGTTATGGGTGCGGACCCCTGTAAAAGTTAAAAAGGCGCGAGCATATTCTAAAAACTCACTTTTAGTCATTTCTAGAAGCTTCTGAAGGAATCTTGAGGTGGCAAGTTCGCTCTCTTAAGGTTCATGCATCACATACCTTATGGAGCTAACCCTTTGATGTGAGAAGCTTATCCCTTTGAAGGAGGATTCTATCCCTTCATAGATGGACTTGTAACCTCCTCCTCTACACTATAAAATGAAGCATTGGGCTGGTTACTTGGGAGGGTCGAAAGCTGAATATTTTTGAGGTGAAATGCTGCTGGAACTTAGTCTTCTTAGTTGAGCTTTTATGAGGAGAGATTACATACCTCTATGATCTCATTTGGAAGAGTGAAAGGCTGATCAAAGTAAACAAAATTCCTGTTTCGGACCCCAAGAAGAGCTGGTCCAACATCAAGGCTGAAAAGGTTGTAAGGTTCTTCTACTTCAAAGTTAAAACAAATAAATTTGTTTTTCTCAATAAGATGTTGATTTATGGTTTATTTTATGGAATCCTTTATCACCATAATAGACATGATTTATGATATTTGCTATGCAGGTGCTATTTGACATTTGCTTGTTTGTGATTGCAGGTTCTCAAGGGTAACTCTTTCGAAGAATTGGAAGATGGCTACTACGAGCAAGCATTGGATCTGAGGTAGGGTCTTAACACCTCTATAATACTTATTCATAAATCGCAATGTCTAGAGAAAGATAAATTTGTTTGTCTGTTTGTTGCTAGACTATCTTCTGATACTAGGGAGATCGGTCTTGTTCGCAAGATCAATTTATCTAGCCAACAAATTGGCGAGTCCGCTGGGGATGGTTTTTTGGTTTTTCTTTGTCTTTGATTTCAGAAACTTGTTTTCGTTTCTAGTTTTTGATTGATGTATGTTGGCTTGGGTAGTTTTTAGAATCTGGATTATTTTTTTTTTTTTTTTTGAAGTTTTCAGGGGACCGCATTTTCTCTTTACAGACAGTGCAGGCATCTCTGCACTCTTCCTTTAGTACACAGAGTGGTACTACACCTGGTTCTTCAAGAAACCTATGGACCTTATAAAATGTTTTGAAAAACCTAAATTTTTTTCTTCCATTTAAGTTTAGGTTTCATTTAGGGTTTTTACTGTCTGCCCGGATCTGCATCCATCCTGTCAAAAATCTCTTGTGAGTGAGTTCCAATGGTGTTTTTGTTTTAGATGATTTTCTAGAAGTCTTGCATGCCTGGAGTGGTTTTCACTTAGTCTCTGTAGTGACTCAAAGATCAGAAGCTTGAGAAACCTTAGATTACCCTAGTGTCTTTTCGCCTTCTTGATGAGTCTAACATGGTTTTGAGATATGTCCTTTGTGAGAAATAGATTTAGTTTTCTCCTTGCAAATCTTCAAGCAAGCTTTGTCATAGGTTTTGAATTTCATTTTTATAAAAGAAAACATATCCAAATGTTTTTTGATTGATTTGTTATTCTGAACAAATGAATCCTTAGTTTACTAAACAACTAAGTAAAATGTCCTCAAAAATAATTGAAGTTTTTATTTAATTAGGTTTTAAAAAAAAGAGTTTTTAGATCTCAAAGATTAGCTTTTGTAGTTTTGAGTGTTTTCTAGAACTTGTAGATCTCTTTTAAGCAAATTGTTTTTTGTAGTTTCAAGTTTTCAAAAAGGAGAGGGATTTATTCTGAGCATTTAATTAGTAGTCTCGTTTTGATTTCTTATTGAAAAAGACAAAAAGATTTTCTTTCCATTTCCATGTTGAAAGAAAGAATTGTTTCTTAAAGAATTGCATTCTCAAACTCTTTCTTTTAGCTAGAATTTCATTGAAAGAAAAATGAATTGCTTATCATTTTAGGTGCATCTTTTTACTGTTTTTGGAGTCGATTCTTCATGCCATCAAAGTTTCATTTCCATACCTATTGACTTAAAGAACACCCCATAAAAATAATGCTTAATTAAAATTGATCTAGTAATCTTTTTTATTTCTAGGGCTCTTATCACCAATATAGCTTAGGCTAGTATCTTGGAGTAGGGAGTAATTAACTCTCCAAGATAGTTAAAACAAACAAGTAGCTACATATTGCGGTAGGAAATAAATCCAATTGTAATTGATACATTTTGGGAAGCTTCTCTTAAAGGAGTCAATCACGAGATCATGTCCGAACCTTTGAGACAATCAAGTCTATTTCATTGGGAAAGATAGAAGATTTGCGCGTATTACAAATGATAAACCTTGAATTAACCATTGTCGAGGAGCCTGGGATCACTTGTTGGTAAACCTTGAATTGATCATGTTGAGGAGCCTTCAAGGGGATTGAGCTTTGTTACTCTGCCCTTGCACGTAGATCGGATCGTAGACTGTTCCCCCAGTTGTACTTGTTACTATTGGTAACCTTAGTGTACATAAACCTAATATTATTTCCTAAGGTGACGGTGAAGGATGGGTCTCACTGTACCTCTAGCAGATGTCGACTAGACTCACTTGGACTCTCTAGGGGGTTCTCTTCACTCGAGATGGTTTTGTGAAGAAACTTGTGCCAGTCTTTTTCATTAAGCAGGTTGTCGGGGTAACTGTTCCAACTGCCCTTTCTATATTAAAATTCTACGACGTTGGATTTCATCACCAACTAGTGTTTTTAGTATGGGAAGTTACTGTTTGTGTGTGGTTTGAACTCTTATATTTTTTAGGCATGTGATTCAAGTGCTTGTTTCTTTAGAGACTTTAGGTAATTCTATTGAAATTTTCTTTGTTTGCGTGTGATTAATTAAATATTTAATCGTGGTTGAATTACCAAGACAATCTCGTAGACTTCAGGGGAAACCTCTTGAGTACACACCAAGTCAGCTTGAAGGGCTATGAGCTCTTGTATCACCTAGTGACAGTAGATTTGGATCACCAGAAGTCGGAGAGTCATCTTTAATTGTTCATCCTGATTATCAAATTCAAACAACAAAGTATATTTCTGAGCCAATTTCATTTTCCGAAGTTACTAGTAGTATTTGTCCTATCATCGAATTAGTTGAAGAACTTGAAATTTCTAAACCTGAAACTGAACCTGCTGCTACTCCAACTTCAGGATTTGCTTCTTCAACTTCTAGTGGTCCTGGTTCACCCAGAGTAGGAAGCATCATTACTCAAAATCTTCCTTATGGCCTGATTTCGATTGAAGAACTTGTGAGTCTAGACGAAGATGTAACATCTCCTGAAAATCAACCAACTTTAAATCTTAGGGAGAGTGAATCAATATACTACAGTCCTTTTAGGAGTGACGCTTGGTATGTATCATTGACAAATTTTTTGGAAAACCTGGGTCTTAGTTTTTCACCACCTCGAATTTCTTTTCATCCTACACCAAGAGGTTATTATCCTCCATCGATCATGTCAATACAGTCATCTATGTTTTCCTAAACACCAGAAACATTTTTATATGGCGGTCCTTCTGTTCCTCCGGGGTACTAGTCACTCACTGGTACTTTTTTAGGAGCATCTCCTCAACTAATTGAACATGAGTTATCAACTGGTAATTATGGAACTCAAGCGTTGAATGCATAAGAAGTTGTTTTGATGTCTAGTAGTATTCCAAATCCTCAACCTCAAGGTAGTTAGTTACCGCTTGGGGGGAAACCTCAAGGTAGTCAGTTACCGCCTAGGGGGCAACCTCAAGGTAGTCAGTTACTGCCTAGGGGGCAACCTCAAGGTAGTCAGTTACCGCCTGGGGGAAACCTTAAGGATAGTACATACCTCAAGGTCAACCCCAGACTCAGTACATACCTCAAGGTCAACCCCAGACTCAATACATACCTCAAGGTCAACCCTAGTTTCAATACATACCTTCAGGTCAACCCCAGTTTTAGTACGTGCCTCAGGGTTATCAACCTCAAGTTCAGTACCCAACTCAAGGTTTCCAACCACCTTCTAGTCAATCATTTATACAAGGAGCTAGAAATGTATCGCTTAATTATCAGCCCTACATCCAACCAAGTTATGGTCCTCCATATGCACAACCTTCTATGGGTCCATACCCCAGAATGAATATGGTGTGGGATCTATCTCAAACTCAACAGACTATGTAACCTAATGTGCAGTTATCAAGTCAACCTGGACAACCTTTGGTTTCTGGTCCAACCCAGCAACCTGTCCAACCTACTATTCAAACCTCTGCACCTGGTTCAGTTCAACAGCCTGGGCTTAGCTCACCTCAGACTCTGCCTCAAACTCCTATTGCAACTTCTATTCAACCTACCACACTTATTTCTGGAGTATCTGTAGCACCGGCTTCTACTATCCCTGCATCAATACAAACTCCTCAAGTCTCTGCGTCACAGTTAGGACCTACAGTTCAAACTTTGGTCTAGATGCTTGCACGAAAAGCTGGTCCAAGTACGGTTTTCACAAGTCATCTGCAATTCACTTATCAACCGTACCAGGTACAGTATCAATTCGGTCCTACTATACAAAACCCAGTTTATCAGTATAAACCATATCCTGGCTATACTTATCAGCAACCTCAACAACCCCATTTTGGTCCAGTTAATCCTGGTTTCCCGGGAGGTTATAACATTCCTAATGCAAAGCCAATTCCAAGTTATCCTGGATATCCTCCTCCTAGAGCTGTCTTGTTACTCAAGGTTTTCGTGACCCTAACTGTTAATTACCATTTATTGCAACTTTGGACTTACCTAATTTGTCGCACCTTATGAATGATCTGATTTACTATCTTCCATATTGGCCACCAATGCCTAATAAGTTTCCCAGTGATATCCATAAATTCGAAGGTAAGTCAGGAGAGGATCCATCAAATCATGTGATGACTTATCACCATTGGTGTGCATCTAATTCCATCATTGATGATTCAATTCAATTACATCCTTTTCAACGAACTCTTATTGGTCTTGCTGCCAAATGGTACATTGAGTTACCACGAGGATCTTTTTATAATTTCAGTCAGTTAGCCACTTCTTTCTTAACATGTTTTCAATTGCCTGTCAGATATGACAATGGCACGGAACTGTTAACTTTAGTAAAACAATCCACGTCCACATATATTTTTGATCATATTCATGAATGGCAACGTAGAAGACGTTTAGTGAAAGTTTTCATTCTGGATCAAATTTTAGCGAAATGGTTCATTAAATCATTATTACCTAAAATCACTAAAGATGTAGCTAAGGCAGGAGTTGTCACTAAAGAGCAAGTTATTGCCCAGGCTCAGTACCTTGATCTCATCTATATGTAGTTAGGTACTTTACATGAAAAAATCCCTGATCTTCCAAAACACGGTCAAATAACTGCAGCTCCTTTAGGGTCTCAAGCTGCCGACGGTATGATTGGTTCAGTTAGTACTAAAAGTAAGAAGAAATATTCAAAGAAATATTCTCCTATAATAACTTTACTTGATTCCTCGAAAGGAGATTCTTCCGCTGAAATTTCTGCCGACATCCACATCGTAGAATCATCTACGTCCAAATTAAAATGCGGTGGTAAAAAGAAGGGAAGAAGAAAAGAAACAAAATTCAAAAGAGAAAACAGATAGAAATGAATCTACTGATGAAAATCGTAAACCTCGCTATCCTTGTTTCATTTGTGATGAGGATCATTTTACCAAAGACTGCCCACATCGAGTAGAGGTTTATAAAATCGTTAAAGGTTTTGAAACGCCTGCTGTCTTGAAGGATCCTTTTCCTAATCAATATAGTAAGATGATTGGTTCTTCCTCAAATGCCTCAGAAGAACCCATTATGATGATGTCGCATGTCAGGATTGCGACACGATTGCAAGATTATGGTAGTAAAAATCCTGTTGGTGGCAAAGAAGCAAAATATTCTAATTCAAACACATCAACTACAACTCCTCCTGGTTCAGATCCACTACAAATCAATAAACCCAACCCTGACTTAGTAATCAAACCGCCTGTTAAAGGTATACTTCAGAAATCAACATTCAATCCACATGCGAGAGCTGCTTAGAATTATAACATTGTTGAAGACTTAGCTATTTCCCCTTCAACAATGTCAACTTTGGAAGTGTTTCAATCGTGCCCAGCAGAGTGCAAACTACTATTGTCTACTGAAGGAGTTGTTGATATTCAGGATTCGAACCTAATAATATTTGATTTAGAGAATAGTATACCCCATATACCCCATCAAATGGCTTTCCAGATTCCAGTGTTAGTCAAAAACAGACCTTGCTTTTGGACTGTGATTGATGAACGAGCTTCTATGTGTATTATGTCGATCCAGTGTTCGAGATCGCTTGGTTCTCCCACACTCAATCAGTCTCTGATGATTCTAAAGGCTTTTGATGGCTGAGGGTTCCATCCTTTTCAGATTTTGTAGGATTTACCTATAGGGGTCGAAGGAAAAACTATAAATCTAGATGTGGAAATGGTTGATGCCCCTCTAGATTACAACCTTATCCTGGGTCGCAGTTGGTCTTATGCTATGACTGTTATTGTTTCATTGGTATTTCGGCTTATCAAGTTTCCTCATAATGGAAAGATTGTTACAATAGACCAGCTAACTTATTTCTCATCTGACCCAGCCTCTTCTGATAGTATTCAACACGTCAGTAAAACAACTATCCCTTACAAGGATGTTGGAGTAGGTTTGATTAAAGATTTTGGTTTACTAGGAACGTTTTCCTTCCCTCCTCCTAACGTATCACATTATATTACAACTATTCATATGATTTCATCAAGCACTATTGCTTTTGATGATTCTTGGATCGTACCTTCTGATTTGGAGGTGGATTCATTTGGTGGCATGATGTCTTTGAGTCCCTCTGAAATTTCATATTAGGTTGTACAGTCGTTTTCTGATTCTTGTTCAGCCGAAACTGATCCAATGAATGTGGTCCATGGGGAATCACTTTCAATGTCAACCTCAACTACAACAACACTTTCTGATCCTGTTCATATTGATGAGTAGATTTGTGAGCTTTTGTATGTTGATAATTTACGATGGGAAGATCTTCATGACCGATCTTCATTTTTACTTGAGATTGTTCATTTTGAAAATGATTTCTCATCCATTTTTACTACTAACTATGTCAAATAACCATATAATCCATTTCAACATTCTGATTCTAAGTTAAATTTGGGAAACATCTCTCAAACGGTTCCTATTGACATTTCAGTTAAGCCCGGAATTATTGAAAACATTCATATAGGTTCTTCTTGTACATATGATGAAATCCAAATTTGTAAAGCCTTATTTCAAGAATTCCACGATGTGTTTTCCTGGTCATATGAATAAATGCCAGGAATCGATCCATTAAGTGTTTTCCATGAAATTAAAACATACCCGTATGCTAAACCTGTTCGGCAACATTTGCGTCAGATACATCTAAGAAAAGCTGCTGCTATTAAAGCAGAAGTTGAGAAATTACTTCATGCAGGTTTCATTTATCCAATTCCTTTAACAGATTGGGTATCGAATATTGTTCCTGTTAATAAAAAACAAGGAATGATAAGAACATGTATTGACTATAGGGATATTAATCGAGCTTATCCTAAAGACAATTTTCCAACCCTCTATATCGATGAAATTATTGATGATTGTGCTGACAGTGAAATCTTCTCCTTTATGGATGGCTTTTCCGGTTACAATCATATCAACATACTCCCTGCTAATCAATCTAAAACGACTTTCATTTGTCCATGGGGAACATTTGCTTATTGCAAATTACCTTTTGGATTGAAGAACACTGGAGCAAATTTTCAAAGGGCTATGTCTTATACTTTTCATGACATCAAGCACATTGTGTAGCCTTATCTCGATGATTTAGCTGCCCATTCATTACGTAGAGCCGATCATCTCACTCATTTACAATCTATCTTTATGAGATGTAGGCATTATTGAATTAGGTTGAATCCACACAAATGTGTATTCTGTGTAGAAACGGGTCATTTACTGGGATTTGTCATTTCAAAAGCTGGAATTCGTGTCGATACCTCGAAGGTTGAAGCTATCGTCAAATTACCTCCTCCTTCGACTCTTCACCAACTCCAAAGTTTGCAAGGGAAAGAAAACATTTTACGTCGTTTCATTCCTAACTATGCCGAGATAACAAAAGGTTTTACCAGGTTGTTGAAATAGAATACTCCATTCTTTTGGGATGAGATTGCTGATAAATATATGCACTTAAAAATGTGTTAACCCATGCACCATTACTGCATCCACCCAACTACAACCGGGATTACTTTTTGAACCTCGCCGCTTCTCATTCCACCATTGGGATGGTTTTAGTTCAGGAAGATGAATTCAACAACGAACATGTGATTTACTATCTTAGTCGAACTCTGCATCCGACTGAGGTTAAATATTCAGATGTGGAGAAATTGGCCCTAGCAGCTGTCCAAGCTATCCAAATATTTTGTCACTACATCTTATTACGTAAAACCATGGTAATTTTTGACTGTAACCCTATGATGTATATCTTGACCAAACAATTGCTAGGGGGAAAGTATTCCAAATGGATAGTTATCCTACAGGAATTTGACTTAGAATTTGAAAAATCCAAGGTAAAGAAATCTTTGGTTTTTGCCGAACTGATGTGTGATTTCCCGCGTATTGATACTGAAACTGTGGCGGAAGAGTCCATTGTGGATGAATCCTTTTTTCTTATCAGCACTCTTGACCCTTGGTATGGAGATATTATTGTTTATCTCCAAACCCAATCTTTTAGGCCTGAAATCTCATGATCTTAGCGACGGAAAATATGTTTCCAATCCCAACAATACAATATTATTGGTGATACACTCTATCGATGTGGGGTGGATTTTGTTTTCCAACATTGTCTAACTCATGAAGAAGCTAAAAAGGTTCTAAATGACTATCACTCTGGAGCATGTGGCAGTTATATGTCTGGGTATGCCATAGCCCAAAAGATATTGCACGTTGGTTATTTCTGGCCATCCTTATTCAAAGATTATATCTATGTAGTCCAAAAATGCCACAATTGTCAAAATTTTGATTGTAAGATGCGTGCTTCACCCGCTCCTCTCCACCCTATAATTGCTGTCAGACCTTTCGCAAAGTGTGGTATTGACTTTATTACATGTAACCCTCACTTGGTTGGGGGGAATGCGTATATTATCCTAGCGGTAGATTATTTTATTAAGTGGGCTAAGGCGATGCCTACACTTTCAACAAACGACAAGATTGTTGCAACTTTTATATTCAATCATATAATTGCTAGATTCGATATTCCTCAAGCTATTATTACTGATCATGGAAGTCACTTTCAAAAAATCATGATGACTGAACTAACAGATCAACTTGGCTTGTGCCACGATAGTTCTACTCTGTATTACCCGCAGGCTAATGGTCTGGTTGAAGCAATTAATAAATTTTTAGTCACTATGATCCAATGAATCATTGGTATTCATAAGTCGAATTGGCATAACATGTTATTTTCAGCACTTTGGGCATATCGGACCTCAATAAAAACATGAACTGGTTTCACTCCTTTTCAACTGGTTTATGGCCTGGAAGCAATGTTACCTATTGAATGCGAAATTCTGTCATTACAATTAGCCATATAATTACTCCCAGCCAATAGAAAATGAGACTCGTGCCAAATGAATAAAAGCTCAATACGACCGAAATGTTATACCTCGTAATTTTTTGGAAGGAGACCTAGTTTTACTATATGATCAAACAAACGATAAGCTAGGGGCTGGAAAATTTTTACCTATGTGGCATGGTCCTTATATTGTTAAGTGAAAGCTAGCAAAAGGGGCCTATGAATTGGTAGATTTTGACGGTGTCTCTTTGGGTAAACCCAGAAATGGGCTTTATCTGAAGAGATATTATGCTTAAATTTCAGTGTGGAGATTTTTTATTAGATTCTAGTTGCTTTATAGCTGGTGTGTTTTAGATTAGAAAAGTGTGCCTAGTTTAGAGATTTCTCTTATCATTAATCATGCTTATCTTGATTTTACTCTTGATATTGCATATGTCGACATCTCTTCAAACATACATTGGTTTTGCTGATGGTGCTTGTCGTAATACATGAAACATTTCTTCAACGGCTTGGGTTATCTATTCACCCTTTGATGAGTTAGTATGTATGCATGGGGTAAGCCTCGGTCAAACAATGAATAACATTGCAGAGTATAGTGCAGTGATTGAGTTATTATCTGAATCCATCTCATTTGGGATTCAGAGTTTGATTGTTAGGTTGGATTCTGAACTCGTTGTATTATAGCTTAATAGGGTTTATGCCATTAGAAATCTAGTGTTATTAAGATTATTTTTGAGAGTTCGTCTCTTGGAACATGAATTTGATTACATTGAATATCATCATATTCCAAGACATTTAAATACATTACTAGATGCAGTTTCTTCTCGTATGATAAATAGACATTTGCAATAATCAAAACAGTAAATTTAAAAGCATTCATAACACATTACACTAGATAGTCGGTAATAATGATATATCATAGCATAGAAGAAGTGTGTCAAAATATACATCGTCTTCGATCATAGGTTGAAAAACACCTTATGATCCGCAAAAATGATAGTACAAAAAGACAAAAATGTCATGTGAGTCTACAAAGTGATCATCCTATCCCTGGTGATGATCATGATAAGAAACCACTGCTCGGGCCACCCTACACAGGAACATCCTAAAAGGTCCTGGGACCCCAATCACATATCACTGTAACCTAAGTAGAATATCATCTATGCCAGTCTATGGAATATCTACTGTCAAACACTCTAGATGATTCTCCAAATCGGTCAAGATCTCTGTAGATTGGTCTTGTGGGGCTGGTACTGCTGCAACTGGGTGTCTCCTCTCATAAGGATGGAGAGAGGCTGGTCGTTGTTGACCCACATCTATATTTAAAACTTTTAATTGTCAGTTTTGGACGATTTAAAAAAAAAAAAAAAATAGTTAAAACTTAGAAAGTGTTGAAAATGATTTTACCTGAATCATCCCACTACTCTCCTGGTGGAAGAATCATGTCTGGGTCACCGCGATAATCCATCTTGGAATATGGAAAATCCCGAATCACAAAAATTTGGTTCCTTAACCAATGAAAATACTCAGGCAGAAATTGAATAACCTCTGAATCCTCCTCAGGGTGACGGGCCATCAAAGCAACCCAATGCATTATCCTAGACTCTCGAGGAAGACTAACATCAACGGAAAACTACTATGGGACTAGCATAGGGACCCTCTCTAGAGCAAAGATGACAACAATGAAACCATATCCAAAGTTTTTCAGTTGTCCGTTCTTTGCTCTGGTTATATGGCCTTTTAAATTTTCCAACATAGCCTCGTACCAGTTGAATTTGGTGCCTCGATAATAGTCTACAACCATCTACATCTAGGATCTAGTATCCACATGTAATGCTACACTCCCGCATAGTCTGGTAATAGTGAATGCAATATCCTTAAGTTCAGGACGGTCGATAGTTTTAATATCAATCCGTTTGTCCTTTGTTCGATCATTGAAAAACTCCAATCGGAGACTAGCAATAGACTAGCCACCTGGCCTAGTCCCGAAAAGAGATAATCGTTTGCCTCTCTTGGGAAAACCAGTCAAAAAAATATGTCCTCTAGCTCGATTTTGAGCTGGTGGCCACCAATCATGAAACACTAGTCCTGTATGTTCCACGTGTCTACCACCCATTGCAAGAATTCTACTTGGGCCCTCATGCCTGGTATGGCTCAAAACTTAAACAGTTTGCATGCTTTCAATGCTTGTATTGTGGGTGGATGATTTATTACGGCAAGATCCACATCCTCATGCTCGTATTCTCGCCAAATAAGCATTTTGAGTGTCCTATAATACAAAAAAGACTATTAGAACAATTTAGTTTGAAAGATTTTGGGCAAAAAATGGAGAAAATTAAATTTTTAAAATCCATTTCCCGAGGTCCGCACCTGCTGCTTAGAAACAATGCGTAGGTCCGCATGCATGGTAAGCAACGGGTGCGAACCTACAACTTTTTCTTTCTAGAAAAAAGTCGGGGTCCGCAGGGACAGCATGTTGCACCTACGGACCTCCACGAGCGATTTTCTAAACTAAATTCTCCTTCAAAAATCAAAATGAAAGCCTTAAAATGAAATGTAAAAAATTGAAATTTAAGATAAAGAGGACACAGATTACCTGGAGCTGACGGTTTTCGATTCCAATGGATGGATTTTCCAGAACCTTCACAGGAACTTTTTTCCCCAAAGCTCTCACTTCTCACTCTGAAATCAAATGGTAAAAATGAACTTAGAAAAGTCCTTTTTGTAAGATTTTTTGAATAAATGAATTTTTAATTTATTTATTTTTCACTTTAAAAAGGTAACTTTTTAAATACATTTTTATTTATCTTAAACATGTATGAGTAATATTTTGAGTTTTTGTGTAGAATATTAGATTTTTTGGGAAAATTGATCATTTCTCAATAAAGAGTATACTTTTATCACTTTTTCGGACTCTTTCAAAAATTTACAAAAAAGTGAAACATTGGGGTCCTCTTTAAGCTCTTTTATGACTCGTAAAATATGAAAATATTGCCGAGGTTTTTCCTTTTTAACTCGTTAAACATAATTAAAAGGGTGGTCCACTTACAACTCTTTTCTGACCGTATAAACATGAAAAGGTCGCCAGATTTTTGTCGTTTCAAGTTCGATATTGGGTCTTCGATCACTTTTTTATTTTTTCGGATCGGGACCACTAATTATGAAAAGTACTCCTTGATCGTAATGGTCAAGTGGTTCTCCCAAGTATTATTTTATACTTTTTCGGGCTTGAGGGACACAAATTTATGAAAAAGGGCACCCATGGAGTTTTCTTAAGATTTCCTTCTGACTCCCTAAAATTGAAAAACACCAAGTTTTTCTTATACTGGACTCGTTAAAATTTAACAGTAAAGGACCTGTTCAATTTTAAATAGGAACGAACCAATCCTTCTTAGGGTTCGAATTTTAAACTAAGTTGGACTCATCCAAAGAATGAGCTTATAAATAAGAAAATGTTATCCTCCTCAAGCTTGTCGAAAATAAAGAGGTACTTGCCAGAAATGGTAGGGGAAAAGAGAGAAAAATGAACCTGTTTGTTACACTTTATGTTTTAGAAAAGCCATTAATCACTCTTGAACACGACACTTTTTGTTCACCTAGGTTGGGAAATCCATTGCCTAACAGTTAACCAAACCATATTGAAAGTCTTCAGCTGGTTTCTAGGTATTAGATTTGGGTCAATTGTCATGAAAGCATCTGCAGTGTCATTATGTGTTCAAGAGGTCAATTCAAACAAACCATTCATTTGCAAAATATCTGTCATCCATTTTGACCATCCCTGAGTCAGTACTTGCCAATATATTTCTTCAAAACTTGATTATGATTTTGCGTTGTGGGCTTGCCTACGACAGATCGCTTTCTATCGACTTCAGCTCATTATCTAGAAAGATGATCTATAAATCGTCAATACCCTAAAATATGCATGCCCTAATGGCAGGTTTCTCGCCTTCAATAATAGGTTGTATCACTCACCTTCGATCAAAGGATTCTATGGCATCTTCGACATTAGCTCATTTATTCACATTTCATGGATTGTACTGAGTACTTTGAGAGCCATTGACATTACTAGTGGTTTCTCTCACACTTGTTAACAGTTCACATCATTGACTGGTAATCAAGTGGTTTCTACCATGTTCGACTTCGACACATTCATTCACATGGATAGAATCATACTAGTTCAGGAAGCAGAAATCATGACCCTAGATCTAGTTTCTACCATCTAGGCTGCAAGGAATTTTGTTATTCATTATACAGTGGACTATTCATAAATAGATGGTTGCACCCATACTGTGTCTACATATGTCTATACTCTTGATGTATTACAAAATCATTCCTGTATCAGAACAATTTAGTCAATTTTCTAGTTAGTTTTGATCTGAGTATGGAAATGCCTACCTTAGCGATGATATGTCTACATATATATATATATTTTGCATTGAATGTTTTTATAGGTTCCAACTGAGGTGTCCACAGGATGATTCTTGAAATCATAAAGTACTTCACTCTTCATAAATGACAGACTCTATCTTCATCTATTATAGACTTTGCACTTTAGGGGGGAATTTGTTGCACTAAAAATGGTTACCTTGACATTTTGCAATCTGTGTGAGTCCATTACCACTCATACTTTCCTCCTTTGCAAGATTTGAGCCTCAGTTCCTCATATCAAACCTTGAAAATAAGAGAAAGCCCTCAAAAGTCTCTAAAACTCTGGTTTTCACTTTCTCTTTGCATTACCTACAGCCTCGCACCTAATGGTCATGTCTCTTGCGCATCTGACTACTCTGTCTCTGTGTTATGGGTACGAACCCCTGTAAAAGTTAAAAAGGCATGAGTATATTCTAAAAAATCACTTTCAGTTATTTCTAGAAGCTTCTAGAAGGAATCTTGAGGTGGCAAGTTCGTTCTCTTAAGGTTCATGCATCCCATACTTTAAGGAGCTAACCCCTTCATGTGAGGAGCTTATCCCTTTGAAGGAGGATTCTATCCCTTCCTAGATGGACTTGTAACCTCCTCCTCTACACTATAAAATGAAGCATTGGGATAGTTACTTGGGAGGGTTGAAAGATGAATATTTTTGAGGTGAAATGCTGTTGGAACTTAGTCTTCTTAGTTGATCTTTTATGAGGAGAGATTACATACCTCTATGATCTCATTTGGAAGAGTGCAAGGCTAGTCAAAGTAAAGGAAATTCCTATTTCGGACCCCAAGAAGAGCTTGTCCAACATCAAGGCTAAAAAGGTTGTAAGGTTCTTCTACTTCAAAGTTAATACAAATAATTTTGTTTTTCTCAATAAGTTGTTGATTTATGGTTTATTTTATGGATTCCTTGATCACCATAATAGACATGATTTATGATATTTTCTATGTAGGTGCTATTTGATGTTTGCTTGTTTGTGATTGCAGGTTATCAAGGGTAACTCTTTCGAAGAATTGGAAGGTGGCTACTACAAACAAGAATTGGATCTGAGGTAGGGTCTTAACACCTCTATAGTATTTATTCATAAATTGCATATGTCTAGAGAAAGATAAATTTGTTTGTCTGTTTGTTGCTAGACTGTCTTCTGAGACTAGGGAGATCGGTATTCTCTGCAAGATCGATTTATCTAGCCAACAAGTGGCATATGAAACATTAGAAATGGCCTTTTGGATTGAAATTTATGGCCATTGAAAGGTGAGGCCCCAAAAGTCAAACTATGTAGAGATAAATATGGTGGAGGTGGTCTTAGCAGTAGTTAAGTTTGGTAGTGTGGCCAAAGCTGGCGGAGTAGATGGTGAAATTCTAGTGGGACCCAACATTTAGACAAAGAGCATGTATGTTGGTATATCTGGTACCAGATGTCCCCATTGACCCATCGATAAGATTGCACAGGGCCAAGTGCACTAAAAAATTAGTGATAAGGGGGTGGTGCAATGGGTGGTTTTCCCATACTGTTGATGTCAAGAGAAAAAGTGGAGATGAATTATGTGACCCCCACCCCGTGTCTATACCACAAACAACTTCAGGGGCATGTGGAAACCACAAGTTGATTTTATGACTATGGACAAGGCAAGTGCCCAGCAACCAATTGACCGAGAAAATGTGGCTCTAATAAAAACATCGAAAAGAAATTGTGTTGGTAGAAGTTTTATAGTCAGTGTTCCCCATGGGGAAAATAATCCCACAAAGGCTATCTGAGAGGTTCCAAAGGAAAAAATAGAAGTTAAAGGCCTGGAATGGATTAGGCAAGAAATGTGGTAGCAGTGCATCACAATGTAAACAAATTGGTTGAGACCCTTATAAAATTCTAAAAAGGAACTTGGTGCAAAATGAAGGCTCAAGATCCCTTCTCTCTCCTCTTTGATAAAACATTTGGTAGCATCCAGTTGAACAGATGATGACATTAGCATGATGTGGCCCAATGGGAGGAGGACATGTGGCAACCATTTTTGAACTTTTCATGTAACCTACTAAGCCATTTCTAGGTGACACATGTCACCACTCAAATGGTGCCATGTGGTACATACGACGTAAACATGTTTTCATCCCTTAAGGTTGACCCTGGAAAGTTTTAAAGTGCATAGAGGAAGAGTTACAGGATGGAGAGGTAGTAGACATTGTGTCAAATTTTTGAGACAAATTAGCATGAGCTAGCAGTTTATTTGCTCATCGCTGTAGCAGGTGGACCCACCAAGAGAACTCATCTAAATCCCTTGACTCCAAGAGTTTTGAGGTGTGCAGAGAAGGATTGCTGAGGTGATAGGCATTGGGACAAGTTGGCATGTACATCTTGGCAGCAACGACCAATGATAAACTCAGAGAGGTGGTCCCATGGGACACATAATCCCATAAGGCAAACCCCAAAATCAAATTAAAGTTGTGATACAAATGCGTTGGGGAAAAGGTGTCGAGGGCCAAACTCTAAGTACGAGGGCATAGTTCTATGTGGGAAACATGACCAAAGACATGGATATTACAGTTAAGAACTTAGGGAGTAAGGCCGAGGATACAACTTCGTGGTCTTAGGGGCCAAAGGGGCCAAAATACATAAGTGCCAAGGGCTAAAGGAAAATTTGGTGGCATGGACGAGTTAAGAGGAAGATTTAGTAACTAAGCCAAACTTGTAGGTGATCAAATTTAGTAAACTACATCTAAAACACGTAAAGTGATATAATACTTGAGCGTTAGTGAGACTATCACTTTCCTACTATTACGTATGATGCCCCTCATCCCGGGAGTGGGGAATAGCCAAGGCAGGTACTAAAGGTCACGCCCTACAAGTAAGGTAACACCCTAGATAACCATACCTTATGCACGGAAAGAATATTGATCTTAAGTTCTATTCCTAAAGTATCCATGTAGCTCATAGATTTAGTTCAACAATCTCATGCAAAATGGAATTTGATTTTCACACATGCAAAACTCATGTTTAAACATGATGAACATCAAAAAAACTTGAAAACACTTGAAGAAATAATGACAATAGGTGAACATAGCTAAAGTTATGAAAGGAAAATGAAGAAGTTAAACTCAAGGTTCATATTAGAACATTAGATTAGTGACTGAAAACAATTCAAGAAAATTGAGAAGATTAATTAACATATTATTTATTCATGAAGAAACACCTGAAAGAAAAATAAGTTATTTTTCTAGTCAAGTTTTTTCTTAATGAGAAGAATGATTAAGATAGGTTGTTGTTGTTTTGAAGAGAAAAAGTTGAGTTGTTGCTTGTGTAGATGGTGGATTTTTCAGTAATCAGAGATTGTTGAAGGTGTTTTGGTGAGTGTTTGAGACATATTCTAATTGTTTATGGAAGGATTTGATATTCATTATTCTAGTTTGAAAATGGATGAAAAATGAATCAATGAGGCCAAGCAAGTTGTAGGTTGCAGATTAGGGGTTGTAGTTCCTTCTAGTAGTTGTTGGTAAATGTTTATGGGTTGGGGCTCCTTTCAGCAGAAGCTAATAATTTTTCATGGGTTGTAGCTCCTTTTAGTTGCATCTGATAAATCAAGGAGTAGTTCCTTCATATTATTTGTAGCCAGAAAATTTTGTAACAACATTGTAGCTTTCCTTGTGAAGATATTGTAGAAATATTTGAATAATCTTTGTGTGCTATTTGTGTTTTTTTATGTTACTTTTTGTCATGCTCATATCAATTAATTTTTCAAGTATTTCATGGCATCCTAACATCTTTTCACAAGTGAAATAAAGTATAAAATTCCTACAATACTTATTCACCCCCCCTCTCAATATTATCTTGGTTTCCAACAATCGGTATGAGATCCAAGTTACTTCAAATCAATTTAATAGCTAGAAGAAAATTTGAGTACCATGGCAATACGAGAAGGAGAATTTACCAATAGGGAACCTGTGATTAGTGGAACAAACTATATGTTTTGGAAAGAAAGGATTAAAACTTACATTCGATCACTTGCATTTGATGTATGGGATGTTGTGGAAGAATAATATCAAAATCCTCTAGCAGTTATTACTAAACATCAAAAGATGGAGTTCACATGAAATGATAAAGCCATGAATTCACTTCTTACTAGCCTTCTTGAATCAGAACTCGTCAAAGTAATTGACTTCACATCTGCCAAGGCTATCTGGGACAAGATGAGTAGCTTCTATGAAGGTGTCGACAAGGTAAAGAAATCTAAACTTCAAAGTTTTAGAATGCAACTCGTGTCTTTCAGGATGCATGATGATGAAGATATTGTAAAGTAATTATTGATAGTTTATGAGGTTGTGAACAATATAAGAGGCCTTAATGAGAATTTAGATGAATTTGTAGTAGTTAAAAAAGTGTCAAGATCCCTTCCTAAGAGATTTAATCCCAGGGTTTCAGCCATTGAAGAAATGACCAATCTTAACACTCTCACTTTAGATCAATTACTTATCATCCTTTATGCCTATTATACGAGAATATCAAGTGTCAATATTGCAACGAAAAAGTTAACCTTCAATGTAGATAAGAATCCCAAGGAATAACATCATACTTCATGTTGTGAATCAGATGAAGAATAATCCAAGTTTGTGAGGAAGATTGAGAGAGGCTCAAGAAAGTATAAGCTTAAGTTACCTTTTAAGTGTTTTAACTATGGAAAATTTGGTCACTATGCTTCAATGTGTCCTGAAGAGGAGAAGAAAGACTATGATCTTAGAGAAAAATTTAGGAAAGTAGAAAATGATAGGAATAAGACAAGGAAGGGGAGTCTCTACATCCAAGAAGCAAAATCCTTTCAAAGTGAATTTAGCCAATCCTCAGATGAGGATAGAGATGATAAAATCCAAAAGGAATTCATATCATGACTATAGACAATGTCGAAGTTGAAGCTATTGTTTTTGATGAAGAAGATGTTGAAGTGGATCTTGAAGGAGATTTAGTAAGTGCACTTCAAGAAATTGAAAGATTGAGAAAGAAAATTAAATCCCAGAAGGAGTTTCCAAACAAGGAAAAGGATGAATTTGTTGAACCATTACACTTGAAAATTTAAGAAGGTAATAAGATTCAAGAATATTTAATTCAATAGTTCAGTGAAGAGAATCAAACTTGTGAAACACTACAGGGTGAATTTGTTTTGCTAAGAAAAGAATTAGGAAAGGAAAAAACCCAACTGATCTTTAATCTAATGTTTGGAAAAGGGAATGATAATTTAAATGATCTTTTGGAAGCACACATGGTCTCCAAAGATTGAAGAAGACTGGTATTTGAAGTTGAATCTAACTCAACAACAAAATTAAAAGGTAACATGTTAATCACCTTTGTACCTACAACAAAAGAGGGGACTGTGCAACAACAAAAAGAAAAAGACAACATGTAGCCTGATAACGAGTCAAACAATAGTCAACAACAACAAATTAGAGGGAGAAATTTTTCACATCAAAAGAACAGTGGTGGAAAGGAAAATCGAAATATATAGATATCAACCTAGCCATTTATTAGAAGACAATTTTCTAGCTATGCTAACATTTTTCCAAGATATTGTTTTATCTGTGCCAATTATGGTTATAAAACAACAAATTGTAGAATGAATTTATCCTACAGGAAGCTGAGAAAAAGAAGAATAAATTAACCCAAAATTAATTAACTAGATAGAGGAATAACAAACCTAATTACACCAATTGTTTTCTCCTCTCAGGAATTTGATTCAATATTTGAAATGTCAAAATTTTTGGCATAGAGTCACTCATTGCAGAGTAAGAATAAGAGGCATGAACCAACTATTGAGAAAATAGGACAAGAGCCCAAGGTTTGAAAGGAAAGGATAACATAGAGTAATGTGATATTGTTTTGTATGGTCAGAATGAAGGAAATCACTGGTATGTGGAAAATGGTTGTTCCAGGAACATGTCAGGAGATAGAAGCAAGTTCTTGACATGAACACTAATTGAAAAAGGTAATGTAATTTTTCTTTTTGTTAAGCTTTGTAGATTTTTCATTATAATATATGCAAGCAGGTTACAACCAGTTAGCCTGGTTAGGTGGTCTCAACCTGTCCATTGGGAAACCAGGTCTGTTGACCACCTAACTGCATTATATGCCATCCAGTAGAAAAAAATAGTTTGTCTATCTATATAAGCTATATATACTTGATTATCGTGTCCACAACCATGAGATATCTTTCTATATATATATATCTATATATATAATATATAATATATATATATATATACTATATATATATAATATAATATAAATATATATATATATAATATATATATATATATCTATAAATTATTGCAAATTGGAAAGTAAATTCTATCTGCATATAAAATTAAGCAAAAAAGACTATGACTTCATCCATCCAGTTCTCTTGACCTGTCGACATATAAACTACTACAAATTGGAAAGTAAATGTTATCCACATATAAACTTAAGAAAAAAATACTATGACTTCATCCATATAGTTCTCCTATTTAGTCAAGGCCAAGGTACCCAGGGCAGAGTCTTTTGCACTGGATCCAGGAAACTTGGTTGGAAAGAACATGCTTGAGCCACCATCCTATTTTTGCAACTGGGCTTGGATCTTTTGAAAGTCCTGTTAGTAGTCTGGAAATTTCTTAATGGTGATAATCCAAATTTGTTCCATCGCCTTCCCTAGGAGGCATTTCAACAACCAATACATGTGTAGAGTCTATTTATATTATGTTTCTCTACCGCGAGTGTGTCTCGGATCAGGAACCAGGACCTTCCACTCTTCCATGTCCACTACCCCTACGTTTGCATATCTATTGATGTTCAAGGGGAGTTACCTACTTTGGGAACAAGAAACCAAGAATTCCAAACCATTATTTTCATAATTTTCGACACCCCCTAGTTCTATTCATCCAACATTTTTTCCCCCCATTTAGTTTATTCAAAGAACTTGAGTGCGAGAGACTCCAACCTAAGATGCCCCATACATCCCTACATGCCCCCTACCTTGTGCTAATAATGGCCATGATTACAGTCACAAATTTCACGGCCACCCACAAGTGAAGGATCCCAGAAGCCTACTCAAAAGAATCCCTGCTCCTTCTTTGTAGTGCCCCTTGTTGGCTAACCTCGTCCCTCATTCCACTAACTTCGTCTCTGTAATTAATTTTTCTACTCACCCCAACCTCCCATCTTCTGAGCCCCTTCCTCTACTAGGTATCCCTCTCTTAATTTATAAACCATCCCTCACTCCCACCGCCAGGTGAAGCCAACTTGGCATGCTTTCCTAGCATACCAATTCCCCAGTTTCAAAGGACTCTTGTCCTGGAAACCCTCTCCCCTACTGACTCCCCTTAGGGCCTTGGTGTTCTCCCTCATGGCCCTTAACCTCCACAGAGCCCTAGCCTTCACGAATCATTCCAGGAAATAGACTGGAATTACCTCTACAAAAATTGCCTCTACCTTACCCTTTCCCCTTAGGTTTTCCAAGTAGATGAGTAGACAAGGTTCACTCAGCCAACAACCTTCCCTCCCCATCTCTATGATTCACATGTGCGAGAGGAGAATGCCAAAGTAGAGAGGAACCCTAGCAGACCCCATGCACGAGAATGCAGTGCCTAAGTGAGGTAATATCCTTGCATAGCTTCTGTAGCTATGATGAATCCCACCACTCTTCACCTCCCAGTTATTCCCACCACCCCAATTTCTCTCTCTCCCCATCCCCTTGCCCCCATACAATCACAATTCAACAAACCAGATGTAGGAGATCATAACGAATTGCAGGTAGAGAACATACCAGTTAACCAGCGCTTGGGATCATTACGTCTCTTCACATTCTGGAAAATGTTGCACCACCTCACTGCTGTATCCTCTTCATGATATCCCTCCTCCCTACTAACCCTATTTTTTGTCAATCATCGAGTCTTATGCATGTGAATGCCACATTCCTTCCTCCATCTTATCGTAATCATGCGGATCGCCACTGTGCCATGCACTTCGAGCATGTGGGAGACAGTGACACTACCTTTGTACGTCCTTGTCATAATGACCCTCTTAATGGGTTTGCTAGCCACCTCTCACCCGATTAGGGGTGGTAATGTAACCTTTGGTAACAATGCACATGGTAAGATTGTTAGTAAAGGAGTTTTTAATCTGTCAAATGTCATAGGTAAAGCCAAGAATGCTTTATATGTTGATGGGATGAAACATAATTTGTTGTGTCTATGATCTATGGTCAAGGCTATGATTATTTTCAAGGCTAAAAGTTATCAAATCAAGTCTGCAAGCAAAGGTGAAATAATGGTTCAAGTTGGAGAACAAACAATAATGTTTATGTCTTGAAAGAGAAAATAGAGAGGTGTTGACTGCCAAATATTGATGAGAGTTCGTTATGGCATAGGAGACTTGGACATCTTAATATTGATCAGATAGTCAAATTGAGAAAGAAGAATGTTGTGAAGGATATATCTAGGCTATTAGAACCGTAAAATGTGATTTTCAAGTCTTGTCAATTGGGTAAGAAAACTCGAGTACCATTCAAGTCTAAGAAGAGCTCATCATCCAAGCCATTACAACTAGTACACATGGACTTGTGTGGAACATCAAGAATGCAATTACCCATAGGTAAATTGTATTTCATACTTATAATTGATGATTTCAACAAGATAATGTGTTTTTCTTTTTTTAGAGAAAAATATGAATCTTTTGAGAAGTTTAAAGATTTCAAAGATATGCATAAAAATCAAATTGATTATAGAATCACGAGCATAAAATCTAATAATGGAGGTGAATTAACATCAAAAGAGTTTGATAACTATTGCATGAAGCATAGAATTAAGAGGCAATTCACCATAGCATAGACTCCACAACATAAAGGTGTAGTAGAGAGAGAAAAAAAATTGTACAACAACTAGCTGGAGCTATGATGGATGGAAGGAAAGTTCAACAGATATTTTCAGCCAAATCCATTCACACAACAATAACGATACTCAATTAAAATCATTTTAAAAAAATGGTGACAAAACCCCTTATAGCTTTGGTATGCTAGACCTGTAATAAAAAAGCATTTCAAAGTTTTTGGTAGCAAGTGACACATCGAGAGGAATGATGATAATCTTGGTAAGTTTGATGCAAGGGTTGAAGAGGTATTTTCTTGGATATTCTCAAAGAACCAAGGGTTATAGATGCTACAATAAGAACACAAAGAGGACTATTGATTTAACAGATGTCAAAATGGGTGAGTATACTCAATCTAATGATAAACAACCAGTAAATACATGCTCTAATAAAAAAATCAACAATGATGAAGAGGACCATGAACCATTTTTACAAGAAGACAATGAATAACCCTCTAGTCCTTTAGCCAAAGATCCTTCAAGGTATGTGCAAAAAACCCACTTCGCTGATAATATTGTTGGTGATTTAAAAGAGGTGTGCATACAAGAAGGTTGTTTCTCAATCGCCCTAAGAAATCACATGTAGCCTTGTTTTCCATGGAGGAAACAAAGTATGTTGCACAATCTAGTTAATATGGAAATTGGTTAAAATATATGCATGAAGAGTTGGATCAAATAAAAACAAATAAGACATGGGAACTTGTTCCAAGACCAACAAACAAGAATGTTATTAGCACTAATTGGGTCTTCAGGAAAAAGTTGAATGACCGTGGTGAAGTGGTAAGAAATAAGGTAAGATTTTAATGCAAAGGTTATGCTCAAATTGAAGGTATGGATTTTCATGAATCTTTTTCTCATGTTGCTCAAATATAGGAAATTAGAATGTTTTCGGCATTTTCCCATTTAGGAAGTTAAAAATATATCATATGGGTGTCAAATATGTTTTTCTAAATGGAGAGCTATAGAAAGAAGTGTACATAGAATATCTAAATGGATAGTAGTTGAAAGATAGGCCTACTTATGTTTGCAAGCTTAAGAGGCCTTGCATGATCTCAAGAAAGCCCCTTGGGCATGGAATTCTAAGTTGGACATCTACTTGCTCAAGTGTGGATTCAAAAGAGGCACAAATGATATCAATTTATATGTTAAATCTAATGATGTCAAGCTCATAGTGGTGATTGTTAATGTTGATTCCATTATTTTTGCTAGTGATTCAGATTCAATAACTTGTCAATTTGCAGTTGATATGAAGGCTGAGTTTGATATGTCTATTCTTGGAGATATTTCTTATTTCCTTGGATTTAAAATTGCACAAACTCACAACGAGATATTTATCTCACAAAGAAAATATCTCAAGGCAGTATTGAAGAAGTTTGGCATGGAGGAATTCTCTTTGGTGAGTAAATCAATGGTTATAAGTTGCAAGCTTAGTAAAACTGACGAATCACTTGAAGTTGGCCAGAATTTATACAAATCCATGTTTGGAAACCTATTACGTTTGACAACTTCAAGACTAGAAATTATGCAAACAATTGGTATTGTTGGAATATTTCAAGCAACCCCTAGAAAGAGACATCTTCTAGTAGCCAAGAGGATTATCATATATCTCAGAGCCATAATGGAATATGGACTATGGTACCCAAGAGGTCAATATTTTTCACTAACTATTTATACTGATGCTACTTGGGCAGGTGATGTAGATGATCGAACAAACAATATTGGTGGTGCATTTTTCCTTAGACAATGCATAGTTTCATAGTTGAGTAAGAAGCAAGATTCGATCTCCTTATCTACAATTGAAGCATAATGTATTGCAGTAACTTCTTGTTGCACTCAACTATTGTGGATGAAATAGAATTTGCAAGATGTACAAGTATTTTATGATTAACAATTCCTCTTATTTGTGAATATACAAGTGTCGTCAACATGTCAAAGAATCTTGTTTTTCACTCAAAGACAAAGTATATTCCAATCAAGTACCATTTCTTGAGAGATAAATTTTCCAATCAGATTGTGAAGATGGAGTATGATCCTACAAAAGATCCGGTTGATGATATTTTCATCAAACCACTCCCACAATATCAATTTGAGTATTAGAGGCAAGTATTTGGAGTAGTTCATATTTCCCCCTCCACTAGATCTTCCTTCAAGGGGAACAAAGGTAGTTGGTATACCTGCAATATATCAAAGATGAAGCTCCTAGGTCCACAAGATCAATAATATAGGGAAATATTGTTGAAATGGGGAGTAAAGTTGCAGGGGAAATCCATTAGTGTATTTTCCATTGATGTCAAAGGGGGAGAAGTCTTGGTTCTCAAACTAAATACAGAAGAAATTCACAGGAAAATTACATCACAAGAGAAGTACATTGTAGGGGGAGCAACATCCAAAGGAGAAATAAGAGCACCAACACATTTGGTTTAAAGCCCACTTTGTCTTCATGATGATGTTTTGTTTAATCAAGATGTTTCCATCAATGCCAAAGGAGGAGACTGCTAAAACTATGTTGTCATTGATGGTAAATAATGAAAAAATATGGAAAATAATGGCACAAGATATAAAGGATGGAAAAGGTTGGCACAGGTGATTATGATACATGCACGATCAGTAAAGGTGAAATGGTATAGAGACTTTTAGGTCACTTCTTGGATAACATATCAAATTCATTATATTTGAAACCCATTTAGATGGAAAATGATTTGAAAGAGCTTTCAAGTGGTATGTGGAAGATCATAAATGGCCTCCTACATTGAAAGTTATGGAAAGTCAAAGGTGAAGCCCCAAAGGTCAAAGTATGTAGAGCTAAATATGGTGGAGGTGGTCTTAGCAGCAATTAATTTTTGCAGTGTGGGCAAGGTTGGAGGAGTAATTGTGGAAGGCTAGCAGAACCTGATAGTTAAACAAAGAGCATGTATGTTGACAAATCTGGCACCATGCATCCCCATTGACCCATTAGTCAGATTGTGTGGGGTCAAGCATGCTCAATTGTTGGCAACAAGGGGGTGTCACAATGGGTGCTTTTCCTATATCATCAATATCGAATTCGACAATAGAGATGAATTATGCGATGTGCCCTCCCCCCTCCCCCCCCCCTCCCCCCCCCCCCCCCCCAATACTAAAAACAACTTAAGGGGGGGTGCACAAACTACAAAGGATTTCTTGATTGTGGACAAGGCAGGGGCCTAGAGACCAAAGGACTGGGAAAACATGGCTCTGACAACAACAATAACAAGTAATTGTATTGGAGGATGTTTTATAGTGGGTGGTCCCCAAGGGACAACTCAGTCTGTAAAGGCTATCCTAGAGGTTCCAAAGGTGAACGTAGAATTTAATGGCCCTATATGGATTAGGCAGTCAACATGGCAGTGATGCAACACAATGTAAATAAATTGGCTGGGACCCTTATAAAGTTTTAACAAAGGAAATTGGTGCAAGACTAGGGCTTAGGACCCCTTATCTCTCCTCTTTAACATAACATGTCGGAACATCTAGTATATTGGATGATGACATTAACATGATGTGGTCAAAAGGAAGGAGGACATGTGGTAGCCATTTTTGGACTTTTTAGGTTGCTTAATGGGCCATTTTCGGGTGACACATGTCACCACTTAGATGATGCCATGTGGCAGAGATAAGGTAAGCATGTTTTCATCCTTGAAGGTGGGCCTTAGAATATTTTAAAGTTAAAAAAGGAAGAGATATGGGATGACAGGGCATTAAGGAATGTGGTAGTTGTCAAAGACAACTCAACCTGGGCTAGCAATTTATTGGCTCGTAGGTGTAGTGTGAGGACCCACAAGGACAACCCATCCCAAGTCCTTGACCCTAGAAGGTTTTAAGGTCCACAAAGAAGGATCATTGAGGTGATAGGAATTGGGACATGCTAGCATGTATAAATTGGAAACAATGACCAATGAGAAATGAGGAAAGGTGGCCCCACGAGACACGTAATCCCACAAGGTAGACCATGGAAGCAAACTTTAAGTTCTAGGGCATAATTATATGTGACAAATATGACCAAAGGTGTGAGGTTTATAACCAAGTACTCAGGGACTAAGTCGAAGGTTACATCTCGATGGTTTTATGGGCTAGAGGGGCCAAAATACATAAGTGCAAGGGGACAAAGGAAAATTCGACAACATGGACGAGTTAAGAGGAATATTTGGCAATTAAGCCAAACTTGGGGGTGTGACAGATTAACTATACTACAACTAAAACTTGTAAAGTGTCAGAATAAGCATAATTGATAGAAAACTCGTAGATTGAGTTCAAAAACCTCATGCAAAGATGGAATTTGATTTTCACACTTGTAGGACTCATGTTCAAACATGATAAACATTAAAACAACTAGAGAACACTTGAATAAATCATGATAAGGGGTGAACTTAGCTAAAGTTATAAAAGAAAAATTAAGAAATTAAACTTAGTTTAACTCAGGGATTCATAACAAAACATCAAATTAATGACTAAAAACAGTTCAAGCACATTGAGAAGACTAGTTAATATATGATTGATGCATGAAGGAAGGCCTAAAAGAAAAATAAGCTAATTTTCCCAGTCACGTTTTTTTTCTTAATGAGAAGAATCGATTGAGGCAGGTTGTTGTTTTTTGAAGAGAACAAACTGAGTTGTTGTTGGTGTAGATGACATATTTCTCAGTAATTAGAGATTGTTGAATGTGTTGTGATGATTGTTTGAGACACATTTGATTGTTTATGTAAGGATTTTTTATTCATGGTTCTAATTTGAAAATGGATGAAAAATGAATCATTGAGGCCAAGCAAGTTGTCCGTTGCAGATCAGGGGTTGTAGCTACTTCCAGTAGCTACTAGTAAATGTAAAGTGGTTGGAGCTCCTTTCAATAGAAGCTGATAAATTTTCATGGGTTGTAGCTCCTTTCAATTGTAGCTGATAAATTAGGGAGTAGTTTCAACCTGCTAGTTACAACAAGAGAATTTTGTAACAAGAAGTTGTAGCTTGCCTTATGAAGAAATTGTTGAATTTTTTTTCTAGCAAGTCTAAAACAATGAAAATGAGCAACCTGATTTTAGATATGAAAAACTGGTTTTTAGTTTGCTTGCTAATGTGATGGAATTGATTCTATAACTTATTTCAGATTTTAACAACTATGTACTAGTCCCCTTCAATTCTCTTCCCTGTCACAAACAAGTATTGAGCCCATAAAACATGCCCATTTAGCCCTTAGTTCTTAAAAAATATTTTAAATTTAAAATAAAATGGGAAAAATATACCTTAAATTTAAAACGTAAATCTAAAATTAATTTTAAATTTTAATATTAATTGGAGTTTATATATATATATATATATATATATATATATATATATATAAAATTAAAATTACCCTTTCGGGCTGTGGAGGATTATGCAACTTATGCCCGATAACATCTTCGGCTTTGGAAACATTTGATTGGAAAGCACGTTGAATCGAAACTTAGTAGTTGGTTTAACATTTAAACTAGGACCGATGGAACTTTATTTGTATCCATGGTAGAGAATTAAACATTGAAATGTTTCTTTGAGTTTTAAGTACATGAGGTCAGAATTAAGAAATGACAATATGCATGTTAGCCATAACTTATTGACTTACTAATAAGAAATGTTATTAAATGTTTAATAACCTCTTTGGTGGATGAAATGTGAGTGACGAGAGAGAATGGGTTTTATTTAATGTATATTATTTTTATTATGTTTTTTTGTTTCGGTTATTTATTAATTATTATATTTAATTTTTTTATAATTATTTCAATAATTAAAATGTTTTTAACTATTTATTATAAATTATAATCTTAATGTCGGGTGAATTTAAACATTTTTACTATGAACATTTGAACATGTGATTTTGATGTAGGAATATAAAAAAAAGTCACACGAAGAAGAAAATAAGAGGCAAAACCCACATAGATAACTTAGCTTTGATGAGGATCGAATTTAGTCATGAACACCCTCAAAAGTTGCACCAAAGTCACGTTGACTACTTTTGTCTACCCATTTGTCTATGAATGGAATTTTCTAGACCTGTTCAACTTCATGTACATCTTCTCCCACAATATAGTCCAAAATGAACTAATAAATCTTATGTCACTATGTAAAAAAATGCTCCTTAGTTTCCTAAATTGCATGCATAATTTTCCAAAGAATAAGTTCTTTAATTCTTTCCTAATGATGGTATTTTTATAGGAATTAGAACACATGTATTCCAACACCTATCAACTAACACAAATAGGTAGTTATGTCCATTCCTGGTTGCTGGTAAACCTTCCACAAAGTCCATTTAAATGTTTTCTGAAGGAAGAGTATGTATGGGAAAGGGATGATATAGACCCTATTTCTTATTACTAGGCTTGGTGGTACAACAAATCACACATCCTCTTATGAAGCTAGATATTTGTTCTATCATCTTGGGCCAATAGAAACACCTCTAAAAATTGGTCATTATCTTCCCTATACTAAATTTCCTTGTAACCTTGGAGGTGTGAGCCTCTATAATCAATTTTGGTCACTCACCTTTAGGAACACATAAATTATCTATCTTGTAGAGTAACCCATCCTAGCTATGATAGTCAATTGTGCTATCACCATCATGCACATGGCTCTAGCTTAACAACTGCTGAAATGCCTCCTTAGAGTCCCCATCCCCTGGATATGCCTCTCTACATGTATCATGGGTGAATGGATCCATGTGCATTAGAGTTTCTATAGCTATGATATTTGATGTGAGTGGCCTTGAAAATATGTTAACCAAATTGATTGTATTGTCCCTCTTGTACTTGATCACTAATTGAAACTATTGTAGAAATCCATCCAATTGTAATACCTAGTCTACTGTAGATTAATTTGGGCCTACATATAATATAGTAGCTGGTGATATTTGTGGATTATCATTTCCTTTCCCATTAGATAGTGTTTCCAATTCTTCACAACTTGCACCAAGGCATATATATCCTTGTCACAGGTAGGGTAGTTGAGAAGCACCCCGTTGAGTATTTATGAATGGTTGCATGTAGGCATTCATCATCAAGATTTCTCTCATAGCATACCCACTTGCATCCATATCCACTTTGGAGGGATGATATGAGTTTTGTAATGCCAAAACTACTTCTTGGGTGATATCCTTCTTTAACTCTGCAAGGGAACTTTCTTAACTATTTCCCCATTGCAAACTCTTTCCACTCATTATTATCGTTTAGATTGGTGCTACTATTGTTGACAATAAGGCTATGAATTTCCTCATGTACTGTATTTTCCCAATGAAATTCCTAACCTCAGAAAAATTAGTAAGCACTCACCACTTCATGATGACCTCCATATTAAAAGGATCTAGCCTGAACTATCCTCCTCCTATCACATACCCTAGATACACTATATACTATTTTGCAAACAAACTTCTTGATAATTGCTAGTAGCTAGTGCTTCTTTAATGTAGCTAACACCTACATCAAACGTGAGATATGTTTGTCCTAGGTAGCATTGTATACCAGTTTATCTTCAAAATAAAAAATGAGAAATCAATCTATAAAAGGGCACAATATATCATTCATTAATGTCATAAAATTAGCTAGTACATTACATAGGGAAAATAACATAAATAGCCACTTATGTAAACCTTGTTAGGTTTTGAAGTAGTATTGTAGGGATCCTCTTCTCCAACTATAACTCAGTGATATCCAAACTTCAAGTATAGCTTGTTGAAGTATATGGATTGTTGCAATTGATCTGATAGATCATCTATCTTAGGAAAGGGATTTTTTTATTGAGTGTAATTAAGTTTAACTCCCCATAACCAATACACATCTGCTAAGTCCCATACTTCCTTGGCACAATGATGATGGGTTGTGACCCACAGGTGAGTTACTTAGTTTAATGACACCCTCTTCTAGTAGTTTCTCCATACACTTCTTCCTCTCACTTTCTTTTATAATGGACTCTCTGTACAACAAAATATTTGTAATGGGAGTTTGATCATAGCTGGATCTCATGCTCCACTCCCCTCTTGTGTGGTATCCCTTTAGGCTTCTAGAAGACACCTCTATATTCCTATAGAAACTCCTTTATTTGTTGTTTATGTTTCTTGTTACACCCCTTTAGGGATGGATTATCTATAGACTAATTTTCTCTTAAAATAAATAAAACACACTTCTTGATAAAAACTATCATTTTCTTGGCTTGGTTAGCACTTACCAACAACATTTTGGACTTGTTGTGTATATTAATGGTGAAGGATTTTTCATCCTTGATGAGATGGTATTGGTTGGATATTTACATGAATATTCCATCCCACATGTATATATATGGACTTCCATGCACCACTCCACATACATCAGGTATGTAACACTCCCTTCCACCCCCTTGGACTTTTATAGATTGATGGGAGGTGTTACATTTAACTAACTTGACCTCCATGATATCGTTATGAAAATGGGGTTACAAAAATCATTATTTCCCAAAGTTATAAGAATCAAATTTTGTTAGCACCAATGCATTCAACTCATTAATGTATTTATGATGACATAAATTTTATCTCAATTCAATGATCAGATCAAAAGTTATACCTAATAATTTTGTTTCCATTAAACCCTTGCCACATTAGTAAGATGCTACCATAGGGAACCCACGTGTCATTGTTGGCTTAGTGGGTCCTAACCCAGGTCCAAAGTTATTTGTGCCAAAACAAACCCTACACTACTAGCCCTTTTGCAATCAACCCGCATAGCGTGGACTGAGGTCTCACCTGATGCAATATGGGGGGATGCTGGAAACAAGTTTCTACATCCAAAGATCAGTGTGATGTCTCTTTTTATGTCTTAGATATGCCTTCATGCAGATCTCTAAGCCCTTATGGCTTGGCACCGTAGTTTCCTTCAAACAGCCTCTTGGCCTACGCGAAGGTCTACAATCGACTTCTGCGAACCATTAACAGATAGGTTATCTAATTACGTCCATCATAGACTAGCCTTAGATCAGAATCCACACAGATTTTATTAAATGCTCAATAAACTTAACAAAAAGTATTATAACCTTCGCGTAAATACTTAACATGTATTGCATTTAATTAATAAGACTTATCCAGTAGATTCGTGCACCAATACATCATTATTTCATAAAGGAATTATCTCATCATAACATATAACATAAACAACAGAAGGAAACATATAAAACAAATGAAATTCTCCAGTAGTCCTGTTTATTGATCTTCAATACAAGGTTATAGACTCAAAACTTCCCTATGCACTTAGCTGCAGACACTACTTTAGGCCTCTGCATACTCAGCTGCAGATCCTTTTCCTCCTCTAAGACTTACTTCTCTACTCTAACTCTCTAAGACTCCATTTGTCGTATCCATAGACAAAGCATAGATCTGCCTTAGACTCTCTAAGACACACCTATTTATACAATCCCATGGTCCATGGACCAAGGGTAGATCTCAAAACCGACTCAATATTTACATAAATGAGGGTAAAAACCCTTTTTGACTCATATCTACCTATGCGCTCCTGTGGTGAAGTAAAATTATAAGTGTGGACATGAACAAATTCCTCTAGCCTCATAATGGGTCTAGCCATAACAGATACGTTCTATGGAAGATTTACTTAGGTTATAATCAATCAAGAGGGCCTACCTCTCAGTTTCTTATCCTGCTTGATCATGTCCTTGCTTACTTGCTCCAATAATCTCTCACTTCCTTCTTCAAGCTCCTGAAACAAGTAAACAACAACAGCACACAAACATATTAATATAAAAATTTCAGTTCAACCTACTTAATGGGTAAAGAAGCATTAAGACACGAATATGTAATATTACAAAACATGTAGGAAATCAATAAATAGTTGCATATATTAATATTAAAGAGAGATTACAATCATTCATATTGATGTTGCAGTCTTCCTCTAACAAGACCAGGTTCCCACACACTTTTGCTAGCATTCCATGATGGCTTCAAACAACAATAGTTTAAAGGCTCTTCCATTTAGAATTCACTCCAAACCAAACACACTTCTCCCCACAAGTAGATGGTTACAACTAGTAATAGCTTGCTTGTCTACTCAAAATAGTATAATCACACTCTACCAACACTAATATGTAAAGAAGCATTAAGACATGAATATGTAATATTAAAAAACATGTAGGAAATCAATCAATAGTTGCATATATTAATATCAAAGAGAGATTACAACCATTCATCTTGATGTCGTAGTCTTCCTCTGACAAGACCAGGTTCCCACACACTTCTGCTAGCATTCCATGATGGCTTCAAACAACAATAGTTTAAAGGCTCTTCCATTTATACTTCACTCCAAACCAAACACACTTCTCCCTAACACAACTAGATGGCTACAACTAGTAATAGCTTGCTTGTCTAATCAAAATACTATAGTCACACTCAACCAACACCCTAACTAGCTTGTGCTTGGGAAGAAGGGAGGTTTATATAAGAAATATGGATGGGAGATGGATCCTCTTCTCATGGGAGAAGGATTTATCCCTTGAGGTAGTTCCATCATTATATGGGAAAGGAGCCCAAACTGTCATCCTCGACCGCATCTGGCCAAACCATTTAGCAGACTTTTGTTACGAAGCTTCTAGAGTTTGAAGCTTTGGCTCTAATTTAAAAAACTTTCCATAACAGGATTGGCATGACTGGAAAACAGCTTAGTCACATCGATTGACACGGGGAATAGTGCTAATATCTTCACATCATCGAGGGAAGACTAAGGTCATTAGTGTCGGCCTTGTAAATTGGGAAAACCCGAACTTTCAAGGGAAATGGTGCAAAAGGGAAATGATGTGCTCGTGAAGAGGGACATAATGGGAGTTTCTCCATGAAGACAAAGCATGCAGGGTTCTCTATAGAGGTCCTCCAACATCAAGGAACAGGGAGTATAGGGACAGTGACAAAATGTTGTGTAACAGATGCCCCCTAAAGCGTGAAGGTTAATTTGGAGTGAGGGATGAAATGCATTATAAATCAGTGCGGGGAACCGGTGTGCCATCGGAAAACCTGCAAGCAAGTAAAAATACATATACATAAACTAAGATCTCTATCAAATGATACATGAACCTTGGAATGGATGAAACCATCTAGAGAATGATCATGTAAATGGATCCAGGTATGGGTGCAACCATTCATCAAAGAGGATCATAATGAAACCAAGGTATGGTCGCAACCATCTAATAATGAGAAGGATCACATATGATAACTCATGGTATAGTCACAACCAACCATCTAAAAGAGACATGAATATCACCATAACCATGTCACACCACTTCGCAACCTGGACATTTTGTGATCTAAGTTCAGGGTCTTCCACTCCAACACAACCCGATCAAGGTAAAGATCCTAGCATGTGAATAGATGTGTTGACATCGAACATGCTAGAAAGTCGCTTGATTATCAATCAATGATGTAAACTTTTAACAAGCGTGAAATAAACCACCAATAATGACAATGGCTCTCAAGGCACTATCAGCACAATTCACGGCATGTGAATACAATAACTGGAGTCGAACACCTGTGAAATCACTCGATCAAAAGCCAATGATGTGAACTTGTCATCGAGTGCGAAGAACTTTCCATTAAGGCATGCAAGCTCTAAGGTACTAGAAGAGAGTCTCTCGGTCAACTTCCTAGATGATGACTTGAAGTCGACAGAAAGCGATCGTGTCAAAGGAGGGACATAATGAATCCCACATCATCAATGCGAGACGAGAGGATGAAAAATGATTTTGGATGATATGGAGAATTAGAGGTAAGTGTAACTACAAAAGGACAACTCTTGAAAATATTAGCGACACAATTGGAAGTTTGGAAGCTTTTGGATCCATGGGATCTGTGGTCATGGTGATGTGGTAGAGATCAAATGGGAGGCAAAGATGAAAGGCCCAAACCTAGGAAGGTCAATGATTCAAAGAAGGATGTCCCAATCCGAAACAAAGCAAAGAGTGTAAGCTTCCGACACGACTGGATAGATTTCCAAATTTTCTCCCACCATTTTTGGTAAGTACCCCAATTATTTTTTAATCACAAGCTTGAAGGGGATAGCATATGCTTGCACTGTAAGTTCATCCTTCGGATGAATCTGACCTCATAAGGTTAACAAGCCCTAGGAAGAAGAAGCTTGTGTTCATCATGGTGACAAATCCGATGTCGTTTAATAGTTTAACGAGTTCGACAAAGGTGTAGCTCGGTATCTTTTTCATGTTTAGAGAGTTTGAAAAAGACACGTAAAATAAAACTCCACATGGTCCCTTTTCCTACATTTCTATCTCTCAAGACCGAAAAGGTAGAAAACAATACTTTAGAGAGCCACTTAACCATTCTAGTCAAGGACTATCTTCATAGATAGTGTCTCCCAACCTGAAAAAGGGGTAAAAGGATACTGGGCACACGACGTTTCACATCCATTAATGAGTTTGAAAGGACAAGGGGTCAGCCATATTTTTGCTTTGAAAGGGTCGGAAAAGAGCTGAAAGTGGACCCCCCATTTTTATTCTCTTTAAAGAGTCAAAAAGGGAAAAACACTGGGCAATCTTTTGATATGAGTTCAACGAGTTGAGAAAAGAGCTGAAATGTGACTCATTGTCATCGTCGAACATCCATCACCTGTTACTGCATAAGGCAAAGTGTATTATCAAGTCCATGAGCAAAAATAGGTCAAAAATATTTACAAAACCTACTATTTTCATGAAAAAAATGAATAAAAAGGGGAAAAGTAAATATAATTTTACCCTTTACTATTTTACCTTTACAGTGAAGACTTTTTACCCACTTTTTCCCTAGTTTTTCCAGAGTAGATTGTAGGAGATTTGGGAGGTCAATCGACAAGTCGTTAGTTCTAGGTAACAACCGAAGCCCTAAGCTCCATTTTCATGCCATTCATTCATGTTTTTAGCCTTTTTTTTGGTTTTTTAGGGAGGTTTTTGAGAAAACATTTTCGCCCTTGGTCGGCATGATTTCCGGGCACAAGATCGCACTGGACGAGGGTGATTTTCATAACCATCTATGCCAGCCGGTGTGACTGTTTCTAAAATAGGCGCATTGGCATCGAGGATAGGGAAAAGTCATCTTTTATCAAAAATTGACTATTAAAACTTGAATTTTATGTGTCAAAATTGATCATTGACTTAAATAAATGGCTTTTTCAAGAGAGAAATTGCCGAAATGGTGGTTTAGAAGGAAAGAGAACACGAAGATCCAAGTTCCTTGGAGGCTTTAAGGGCTTATGGCTCAAATTTTTCCTTACACCAGGGATGCGGGCCCAGCCCGAGCTGCTTCAGTACTTGATAAGCCTTTGGGAAATTAATCGCAAGATTTTTGTCATTGGGGACCAAGAGCTAGAGTTGACAACTTCAGATATCTACTTCATCATTGGACTCTCGCAGAGGTGAGCCAATGAACCTGTATGGGTCATGTTCGGTCAAGGCAAGCATATCTTCCTTGCTTGGCGGGCATTGTCCTAAGGCCTTGAAATCAAAGAGTGGAAAGATAGAGATTTCCAATGTGTAGTATTTGACACTGAGGGTGCTTCTATTGACTATCAATAGAGTGGCAGGGTCCTAGGCAGAACATGAGACTAACAAGTCGAAGTTCCTTTATGCTATTGACTGCACAACTCCTACGATCTTCAACTGGGAAGAGGCCATGAAAATGAACATCAAGCACCAGTTGTCCAAGGCCAAGGCAAGGAATCTGAAGCAATTTGGCTTTGGATTAGTACTTGTGACATTTTTCCTGGAACGGGTACCAGTATTCTAGTATTAGTTGACTGAGGTTGATCCTCCTATTCCACGTGATCCACAGATGGCCTGTTGGAGTTGTTTGATGCCCGGGATCACTAGGGGTCAGCATATGTCATACCGACCAACATTATTCTTATGGCTATGGTGAGAGAAGATCATTATGGAGGATTGGCCATACAACGACACTGATTTTCGTGGAGATCTAGATATGCCCTTAAGTGATGGAGAGGACTTTGATGACAAAGGTGAAAATCAAATTCTTGATTTTGATGTTTTTTTAATTATTTTTGGTATATGCATGCTTATAACATTTCTATTATCTATGTAGATGTTGGACCAAAGTGGCTAGCTGGGATGTCCCTGATAGCCAAGCGCATCCCCCGTCTTATTGATGTTGTCGCCCCATATCAGGAAGGGAGCGATAACAAGGAGGAGGTCGCCAGGAACCTCTAGGGGTTGACTCATGGTATCCCGAAGTATGCTCAGATAGGAGACATACCTCGGCGTACCAGAGGCACATAGTGGGAGTCTCAGATCAGATCTGTCGACTGTTGAGTCGTGTTGCACGAGCTGTCTCATGCTACCATGACCAGCATGCTGAGTAGTTCCTAGGTCCAATACTTACATATCTTTTTAGGCCTGCATGCCACGGATGTATGAAGCCTATGAGCCACTGATGTTATTATAGACACACATATTATTTTTTGGGTTCTGATGTATCAAACATTCACACACACACACAAAGATATATATATATATATATATATATATAGATAATATATATATATATATATATGTATGTTGTATTTTCCTATCTATTATGGTACAAATGGTTTGTCTTATCTTTTACATGTTTCGTAAATGTCTTTCCAATAGATGGATACAAAGATACATTCATAGTATTTTAGGGTTACTAACGGAATATTTCTCGTTGAGTTGAAGGATGATAAGCTGTGAATCTAGGTTGACAACTAATTCCCTGATGCCTAGGGTAATGGCTTCTGACAACAGTTCGATGACCTCACTGTATTCAACAATGTTGTTGGTTGTATGACCTAGGCAAATACCTTGAAGGTCAATCAACTCATCGTTAGGGTTATAGATAGCCAATGCCAGAGATGATAGGTTCTGGGTACATCGGCAAGAGCCATCGGTGAAACCAATGTGAGGAGTTGTACACATCTGAAAAGCAAGAAAAGCATAGTAAATAGGAAAGTTATTTGAAAACTATCACACAAAACCACATTGTACAAAAATGAATCACACACTAATGTACATAAGTAACCATGCAATATGCCCTAAGCATAGTACTTTTTGCGGTAAATCCCATTTCCGAGATTATCAAGATAACTTCCTTCATAATCAATAAGCTCAGAGAACACATATTTCATTAAATTTGGAAACTTTTTTATTACAATGACATCAAGAGAATTGAGGTTTTTGGTTATTTTGAAATTCTAGATTCATCATTTAATTCCAAATTTAATGAAATATGTGTTAGAGGCTCCTTTCTACAAAACACGTTTCACAATATAGGGCCCTTGCCACATAGGTTCGAACTTGCCTGCCCCACACTTATCATTATCTTGGTCATATAATAGGACCAAATCACCCTCAGAGAAAGTGCGAGGGGAGATTGACTGATAAAAATGGGATTTTACCCGTTTCTTTTGTGCTTCGATGACCAAGGCAATGAGACAGTGAGTATCATCCTGTCATTCTACATATAAGGGGCATTCCTCTTGAGGTGATGTTTCGGGAAGGATTTCAATAGCTAAGTTAAGGAAAGGAATCTCACATTCGATCAGAAATGTTGCTTCTAGACCATAGACTAACTGCAAAAGTGTGTAACTAGTTGCGTCTTTGCTAGAAGTTTAGTAGGCCCACAAAGCTAAGAAAAAGGATGAGATGCCAATTTGACTTGTGCATCCAAATAATACACTAAAGCATGGTGACGAAAACCTTGTTCACGACTTCAACTTGGTCATTGGCTTGCGGGTAATATGGGGTCGAGCCATCATGGTGAAAGCCCAATGCAGATGTCAGTTTTGCCATCATGTAATCTCTGAAATGGGAGCAATGGTCTGTGACAATGGCTTGGGGTACGCTGAACCTAGAAATTACATGGTTAAAAAGGAATTAAGCCGCCGTCTTACCATATGTAGAACATGTAGGCATCTCTTCAGCCTATATGGTAAAATAATCCACAGCAATGATAATATAGCCATGCCCCCTAGCCGAACGAGGGTTACATGTCATAGAATCCATGCCCCATTAGGCAAAGGGACCAATGATAATGACGTGGTGTAAGTGAGTGGATGGGGCATGCATCTTTCGTTGGTAAATTTGGCATTCGTGACAATTGCGAACAACAATAATGCAATTTTTGAAGATATACAACCAAAAATAACCAGCACGAAGGATTTTCTGAGCTGTAACGTAACCCTACATATGATCACCAACCCGACATATGATCACCACATTCACCAGAGTGGCAATCATTGAGAGCTCTTTCATCTTCCTCGATTGTGAGGCATCGAGGAAGAACAAAATTGTTGCCAACATGGTATAAAGTATCAGCAATAATATGGTAGGGTTGAGAATGATGTTGAATCCTTCAACGATCATCCTTGGTCAACGTAGACCGGAATGTGGAGGTTTGGAGAGACATGATGATATCACTGTGCAATGAATATGGAGGGGTTAAATTTACAATGGCCTCAACTTTTAGAGGATCCAGGAGAATCCCATCCTTGGAAACGTTGAAGCCAAAGCGTCGTCCTGATTCGACGTAAAAAACACATTTCTGTAGATTTAACCGAATGTTATAGTGTCTGCAACATAGAAAAATCTACCGAGGATGGTCTTGGTGATCTTATCGCTTATGAGAATGGGTAGGAAGGTCATCCAAGTAAGGTTGGACAACGTTATGAATATCATGAAACACATACGACATTACCAGTTGAAATGTGGCTCCAACATTTTTGAGGTTGGACAAGAGCTTCTTGTATGCGAACGTACCCCATGGGTAGATAAAGGTTATCTTCTCTTGGTCGGCTGGTGCATTATTAATCTGGTTATAACTAGAAAAAACGTCCATAAAGGAAAAGATATTTCCCCTGGCATATTCATCAATGATTTGATCAATGCAGGGAGTAGGATAGTTTTCTTTAGGATAGGCATGATTAAGATCTCAATAATCCATGCAAACACGGATCATGCCTTGTTTTTTAATCACCGAGACTATTAGCGCTCAAATCTACCTTAGGCTGAAATAAGGTAAAACTCAAGGCTACATCAAACCATGCTCAGCCTTGTAGCTAGCCCTACGAGGACAGGAGAGGGCTCTCTCCAGTCAATCTCAAAAAAGGTAATCTATGAGGCTCGAGATGACTAAATTTGCAACTGATATTAGGCTAGGTATTAAGTGCAGGGGTTTGATTTGATTTGGGTTTTTATGGTTTTTGTTGAATCTAAGGGAAAGGCAATTTGGGCTTGGGGATGAGGCACAATTTCTACAGAGATCGATTGGGGAAAGGAAGGCAATTGTTTTGATGCTTTAAAGCAAGTGAGGTGGGTAGATCAGACAGGTGAGGAGCTAAGGAGAGCAAGGAAGTCTCAAGGATTCTCCTTAAACTGAAGAAAACATGGATATTTAAACAAATTCAAAGGTAGAGCGTAATAGCTATGAATTCAACCTTAACCACTCATTTGTTTTAAATTCAGAAGAAGAAGCATGAAGTTGATACACAAAACACTAGATAAACTTACAATTACTCAGAGAGGCACACCATCAAAACATAAAGCCACATGAATCCCAAATAGTGCTGCAAAACCCTGGTCTTTCCTTTGCCAAAATTGCAGAGATACAATGTACAATAGAGTCTAAGCTTTTCCCAAGAGTCCAACCTCTCCAACCTCTGAAAATGATTGAGAAATTACATCATATAGACCATCCTAACCCCTTTCCACGCCTTTAGGGGTCGAATTCCTCCTTCTAGGAGCAGTTTCAACTAACTCTAAACAAGGAGCTAGAATATAGGCATCCAAACAACTTGCCTCTAAAAGAAGGGAAACTAATTCATTACATTTGATTTTTACTTTTTTAGGAGTGAATCTTCTAGAATAGGTAAAAATGAGTCCAAGTTACATCATGTATATCAAATTACATCAAGCTAAGTCAAAAATCACATCAACAGGTGAAACGGGTAATAACTCGCTGGAATTCTGAGCTGGAAGGTGAAAATTTGACCAAAAATCTCTATGCGCTGCGCACGTGAGCTCTATGCGTCGCGCGCCTTTCAGCCTACTTTTGGGGCACTTCGCGACACAACAATCAAGCTCACAATAGCTGGTTGGAAAGCCCTAGATGTTTGTTATCCAGCCCAGGTGGAATTTCCCAATTTGGAGCTCATTTGCCCCTTCAAAATGTCATTCTCCCAAAAGTACTTCTTGCTGGAGCAAAAGGTGGCAGAAAGGTGATTTTCATGGTGTTTTTGGCCCTTTTGATCATCCAGAATTTGATGAAATGCCTTGGCCATACTAGAGCATGCATAACTTACCATGAAAAATCCAAAACTATAAATTTTTCCTCCAGCAAGTGTCCCAATCATAAGCGCGCACGTCGACGCGCTACGCGTTGGGCTAAAAAATCTGTTTTGCAAGCCAAAAATTTCAAAATGACAAAAATTTCTCCGAAATTGCTCAAATTCGGAGTGAAGGTGCCTCATCAAGTGCCATGTTCAGCCAAAGAGGCTTCAGCCAAGATTCAGAGTCTATCCTCCCTTTTCGACATTTTAGTGCCCTCCTCGTGCATGCAGTTCTGTGGTAGAATCACTGTCTCGGTTGTATGATGTGTCGGTGTCCGTCTCCATGGTGTTACCAGTCTATGCCAATGATATGTTTAGCTCATTCAAAAAGAGAAATTTGTACCTTTATCTCCAATTTCCAAGTGTTTGTTGAGTTGTATGAAATGAGAATTTGGTGCCTTTTGTTTCAATTATCAAAATATGCCAAGTAGGAAGGGGCTGTGGTACATAGGGACAATGGGTATAGGATTAGGGCATGTGAATTTAGGGGGTGGGAGAACTTAGGGAATAAGGAAATGAATGGACAAATGGAATAAGGGAGTGATGGAGGAATGATAAAATTGGTAGCAAAACTGTCAATCACAACCCTAGCACTGTTGCTTTGGAAATTATGAAGAAGTAGGGTTTGATTTCTTAAACAATCACCATTCATCAAACACCATGAAGCAAGCACCAAACTTGGATAAAAAATAGAGATGGAGGCTCTACCTACTTGTACAAATGATGATCCAAGCATATTGGGCAATTTTTGAGCAAATTTGTAAATTTGTTGGTGGTGCGGTGCATTGGGCAACTAGTGCAGTGCACAGGAAAGATGTGGCGCACAGAGCTTCATTTCTCAGTGCAAAAATACACTGGCACAGCACATAGAGAAGGCGCGACGCACTGGGCTTGAGGCGCGGCGCATAGAACCTGTGCATAGTGCATTTTTGCAAGAGACGTTTGGAGGCCTTTTCGGTGTTGGAATCGGGTGCAGGATAGCTCGTTGGAAAGATCTTTGAGTATAATTTCCAACCCAACTAGAATTTTGCGATTTGGATTTCATTGGCCTTGTCAAAAATCAAAGCTCCAAAGACTGGTCAAAATGTGCCAAATAAGGCTGCCTCAAGGCAGAGTGCTGTTGAAGTCAACTTTTGGATGCCTTCCTCAACTCCAAATTGAGCTCATGATAGTTCATTGGAAATACCGTTTTGTCTAGTTATCCTTTGACTCATCAAGAAAGTTATTTAGCCAACCAAGCTAGGAGAAAGCTTTATTTTCCCAAGGTCTCTTCAGAGGTGCATCAATTCTCCCGAGGCGATTGTATTGTTGACATTTATCTAAAACCATGACACTTGTGTAAAAAGTGAAGGAGGTTTTTCTTCCTTGGCTTGTTGTGGATAAAAACCTCTCTCAGTTATTAAAAATTCATCTTTTATTTCTCTATAACATCTTTTGAGTGAAACTTATCCCAATATTTGAAACAAGGGATTTTGTCGAAATGAAGCGAAATGAAGGGGATAAGGGGCTTCTAAATTCTTGGGAAAATTGTTGGAAGTAGGGAGGGATGTTAGGAAGTAGGGGAAAGTGGCATCTCAGAGATCAAGTGAGGGGAAGGGGTCCAAAAGGGAAAAACATAGGCCTAGCCTAGAAAATTGCCAAGTTGTGGCAAGAAACTAGGGTTTGTGCAAAAATGAGGAATTTGGGGAATCTCAGTGATGGAAGTGTTTAATAAGGTACATAATGATAGGGAAAGTGTATGAATATCAGGATACAAGTTTTGCTAATGATTTGACCATTCAAGAGAATTGCCTTCAAAAACCTAGGAGAGGGAAATGAACCTTCCTAGGCGCAACTGAGGCAATGAACAAGGTGTAAAATGACCCAAATGGAACCTGACAATGATGATAAAAACCTTTGAATGATGTAGAATCAGCTGAATAGTGACATAGACTGACATTTGGGCAACTTTGAAAGGAGTGAAAGCAAACCCTAGACCTAATGCCTAGTGACCAAATTTTGCTTGAAGACTCTTTGAAATGACAAAATTTGACCTTGACACCTTAAAATCACTATGTAAGAGCATGCTTGATCACTGAAGGAAGGCTGCAAAGACTGACACTAACATTGGCTCCAATGGGGATGGTAGCTCCTTGGAGGTGCCAAGAATGACAGATCTTTGGAAGAGCAGACCAGTGCCTTCATCCATTGGGCAATGGAATCAAAAACTCAAACTGAAATGCATGACTGAAAACTGATGACTTCATGACACAAATTGATGCTCACTCAACTAAGAACTAACTCGATACTTAAACACAATCGACAAACTGGAAATATGCTCAATATGAAGCTTATTCAATACAACCTATTCTAATGTTTCCATTCATCACCTGATCAAGTGAAATGGAACAACCAATGCAACCATGTAAGCATCCTGGCTGTTGTTTGATTTCTTCCCACATGCTTTCTGATGCGCGGGAAAAGGAAAGAATCGAAAGGCAACTCCCATCGAATTTTGAACTCAAGCTGACTGCTGATAAACTTGCAAAGCATAAATTGACTGGATGACTGCAAAAATACTGTGAAAGGATCTTCATAAACATAGCTCTGGTCCAAGTAATCTTCATAGCTGGATATCAAGACTTCCCTCACATTTGTGTTGTGTTTCTTTAGTGATTGCAACAAGCTATCAAAAGGATCCTGAAATTCATGAAACACCAAACTTCGTTGCTGATTACAGATAGAACAAATGTCTCCTTCATTAATCTCCTCATATGACTGCAAACCTTGATGAGGGCTTTGTAATGAAAAATTTGTTAAACAAGAGAATGAAGGCGACCTTTGAAGAAGATTATCATCAATATTCTTTTCCGACACATGGTTAGCTAATGAAGGAAAACTTTTACAACAAACATCATCCAACACACGTGCAATAGGATCATCAAAAACTTGAGAAGACTGCTGTAATGTATCCATTGAAAATGTATAACATCCTTCTAGCTATTCATCTTTTTCTTGAGAGATTTTACGAAGATTCTGCCTTATAAACTGAAATGTTTTGAAACAAAAGGGTATAGAATCTTCCTGCATCATCAAATCATGTATTTCATCTTCCACACCTTCATCTGTAATTTTCCCTTCAATTTCATTTGGTGGCTGCGAATCTGATGCTACAGGCTGCTCAAGAATTTTTTTATCTATCTCATCCTCAACATTAACATTGAGAGATTGTTGATTTGTTATAGGTTGTTCATTTGAAGATTTACTATGCAATCTACCCTTAAAAAACTGAAATGATTCAAAACAGAATGGTACGGAGTCACCTTGAATCATTAAATCATGTGTGTCCACTTCCATGTCTTCAGCTGCAACTTAACAATCAATGGCTTTCGGGGGTTGCAAATCTGAATATGAGAAGTCTTGAACAAAATTTTCATTGCTCTCAAGATGATTCAAATCAATACTTGTTGACATTTGATTTCTGATTGCATGGTAGTTATCTCTGATGAACTAAAATGAATCAAAACAAAAAGGAAAAGATCCTTCACTTAATTCAAACTTTGATGCACTTTCCTCATCATTGTCATAGCTGATATGCATCGGCTGATCACTATATTCGAGCTGCTGAAAGTGAACTTCCTCCTCGCACAAACTAATTGTTGATTCGTCTGCAAGATTAGCTTCTTTTTGGAGAACATAATCATCATCATACTAATCAAACTAAGGCAATTCATCATCAAACATACACATCGTATCAACAGCTCTCTCTTTTTCACAATTATCTATAAAACAATCACTATGACAACTGGGATCAGCAACAAAATGTTTTGGGTCAGCCGCTTGTTCTTGAATGTCACTTTCATTTTTTGCAGTCATTTTCCACTCCATCTCTTCTACCGCATTTACGAAAAGATCAAGATTTTCCTCTGAAAGTGTCAGCTGCTCTGAAATATTCTTCTTTTCTTCTTCCTTCAACCTTGCCCTCAAGATCAACAAATGAGCCTCTACATTCACTGCCTTGTTCTGCATCTTGTGAAGTGTAGCAATATCCTTTTCTCTCAGCTGAAACTCCATTTTCGGATCAAAGGCACTCTGGTAGTGCAAGAGAGAAGGTCTAGGAGGAGGCCTTATATCAATCAGGATCGAACAATAAACTTGGTTAAATCTAGCCGAAAACTGTTGTACTGTCTCCCCTGGCATTCTTTTCAGCTGATTATACTCTTCTGTAATAAGGAAAAGGTTCTGCCCGATCATCCACATGTCGAGAAAAGCTTTGAAGAACTGCCGGAAATCTGAGATGATCGCATCAGGGAGGGTTCTGAACCAACTCTTCACTTTGCCTTGCAAAGAAAGAGCAAAAAGCCTTATACTGACATCTTTTGCATCAACTTCAAAAAGATCTAGAAAAGACTCAAAATTCTGCACATGTTGCTTAGTGTTGACATTCTTACTTTCACCATTGAACCTCGGCAAGTATAGATCATAATTTTTGGAGATAGCATGGAGAACAGAAGGTAAAACAAGAGGTTTATATCGATCTGGAATTTTTCAAGGTGTAGGGGTATGTACAACAGGTATAGAATCAGTCTTGGTCTCTTGGGGCTCATCAATTAGAAGATGGTCTCCCTGAATGTTGTGTTTAGTGTATCACATTCGCAAGGCAGTTGAAATAGCTTCCTAAGGATAAAAGGATTGTAGCATAGTGGGGTCTCCCATTATATACTTGACGGTATGGGGATCAAAAATCCATGCTAGCGCTGTCTAATGCTGAAGCTAACGACAACTGCTAGGTTTACAGACACTGGAACACGTCTCTAGCCTAGACCTTCTAGATATGATCGTTAATTTAAAATGTGCCTTAGGTTAATTGAATTCATTTAGAGTTGATCTTGAGTTAAGTTTCAATTTTTAGGTCTTAGCGATGCTACTCGAAAAATCTAAAATGAAACTAAATGGGACAAGACCCTTTCAATTTGATGAAATTCCTACACTAGAGAGGGTAGGAACTACTCAATAAAATGCAAACAATCAAGCAACTGAAAACGGAACGATCTTTCACTACTTCACTTTTTTGAAAAAAATAAATTAATGAAAAATTCATTCCAATTCCTAATTTCCTGACATGAACTTATCTATCAGTCCTTTAAAAATGAAAAAAATTATCTTCCTTTTTCAAATGCTGATATAATTCTAGTTTTAAGAGATGCAAATCATAATGATGCAATAAACTAGAATTTCATACTTTCTCATGAAACAACGAAACAAAATTTTCGCATACAATCTTTCAGTGAAAATGTTTTCAAGGCTATGAGCTCTTCAAGCAGATGAACACATGAAAAGAGAAGTTCATTTAGATCAATGAAACACTGAGTTTATCAAACACAAGACCAACATTGTAATCTATGCCGGAAAAAAACATTCAAGCTAGTAAACGAAACCTTTTTCAAACTCATGCAAAAAGAGGTCAAAGTCGTAAAAGGACCAAAAAAGAAATGCAAGGAGAAAACACACCCACACCCGGACTTGATGAGTCCAGAAGCTACTGGATGGGTGACCAACTAGATGCCCTAGTGTCGCTAACCATTCAATGACTCAATCAATCAAATATCAAGATGACAAGCCAACAAGAAAGCGAAAACCAAATGAAAGGTAGCTTGCTAATAAGGGAGAAAACAATCAAAAAGGCTCACGGGGTTGAAAACACAAGAGTAGAACACACTGGCTAAGATGTTGGCATTATGATATAGGTGTTTTCCTTGATGGAAACTCACTCAGATGACAGATCATAGTGTAGCAGGTCACTAGCAAAGAAGAATGAATAAAGAGAGGTATATGTAGGTTCACCTTGACAAAGGAGAGTATACACGCAGGTTAATAGAACAAAAGGAGCGTATAACATACACATGCACTTTCACAGAAGGAAAAACATGTATATCTTAGAAAACTAAGTTTTGGTCCAAGGTATTTGGTCCATGGTATTTTGATCCATGGTATTGGTCCAAGGTATCTAGTCTGAGGTATTGACCCTAGGTATTTAGTCCAAGGTATTGGTCCTAAGCAGTTTTGATCCATGGTATTGAGAAAGGCCTAAAAATATAAAAGGAGGAGAAGATCATTAGGCCAAGCATGTAAGTATTGAATATCTGATGAAGTGTCAGATCCAGTATGTAGGTTATGGGTTTGTGATGCTTTGTTTGATCTGAACCAAGGATGCACCTATGTGGATGATGGATCAGGATCTTAAGGCTTGGAATGTATTATCATTATGTGGTTTGATCATTGATAGACTAGATCTAAATACTGACACATGTTTTATTATGTAAATGTTATGATATGGGTATGACTGAATTCGAAAATAGCTGTGAAGTGTTTAAGTTAGTATTTGCAGATTTGTACGTGGGTTTTCTTTGATAAAAGCGCGTATACACACTGGTTTGGCTCACTAGAGTAGCGTATACATTATGAAATATGATATCTAAATTTGCAGTTGGTTCTAGTGATTGTTGTAGAGTTCCGGGTTCTGCTCTATGTTTTGGTGACTTTGTTTTGATGACAAGGCTTCAGTGATTCAGTTGTTGGGTGATTCAGAGATTGATGATTTAGTGTAAAGGTTGTGTTGCAGTAGTGGTTGATTTTGATCTTTAATGTTGTTGATGGGTCTAGTATGAATATTGGATGAAACACGACCTTCATATATTGCTGTTGTGATCCAGGAGTATCCAGTTTGAAAATTTATGAAACGTGGTCCTTAGAGGAAGAAAGAAGGTCGTAACCGTTTGTAGGTCGGTGCCTATGTACTGGTAAACATATCGGCCAGTACAAGAGCCAGGGGATTGGAGGTCCCTTCCAATAGTAGCTGGAAACTGAGAGAAGGTTTTATCCTTATGCAGGTGGGTGCCTGTGTATTGGTATGAGTCTCCGCCAGTACAAAATTGTAAACAGTTCTTTCTTATAGTAAAAAGAAGACATCAACAGGTTGTTTTTGTCCTGCATTTGGTTTCCACCTTATATCTTGGTTTTCATGTGTGTGATAACCTGTTCTATTTTTATTACACCTGGTTACCATTTATATGGTTAATTAAATTCTAATGCACTCATTAAATATCAAAATATGATGAATTAATTGAATCATAAGTCTATTGGATATAGGCTAGTTTCCTTAAACACTGTTGCGTGTACACGTGAGTTACCTTCGCTGAAGTAGTGTATATGAATTTGAGTATGAAAAGAGAAAAGTTATTGACTTTCTAGTACCAATTCACCACCCCCCCCCCCGCCCCTCAGTATTAATCCCAACAATTGGTATCAGAGTAGGTCCTTCAGAAGAAGCTTGATCGCTTGAAGGGAGATCCATCATAATGAATAATCAAGAGAGCATGGGATCCATCAGACTGCCAATCTTCGATGGGAGCAATTTTGTTTATTGGAAAATAAGAACCACAACCTATCTACAATCACTTGGAATGGATGTTTGGGAAATTGTGGAAAAAGGATTTACATTTCCAACAACAATTCCTACAAATACTGTAGGTAAAAAGGATTATGAAACCAATGCCAAAGCTGTCACTATTTTATTGGGAAGTTTGTCAAAATCATAGTTTTTCAAGGTCATGCAACTCAAATCAGACAAAGAAATATGGGACAAAATCGTTCTGAGCTACAAAGGAGACTCTTAGGTAAAACATGCTAAGCTTCAAACTCTCATAATTCAGTATGAAACTCTTAAGATGCACAGTGATAAAAACATATCTAGTTACTTCCTACATATAGATGAGGTTGTCAATTGTATGAAGAATATGGGTGAAGAAATTAAGGAAGTTGTCTTAGTTGAGAAAGTTTTGAGATTCTTGTCTGCTAAATTTGAACTCAAAGTGTCTGCCATAGAAGAAAAATAGGATCTGCAGAATATCACTATGACACAGCTTCACAGAATCTTAACTTCCTTTGAGATCAGGAAATGAGGACCATTAGATAAGAGAGAAGCCACATTTAAAGCATCAACAAAGGGAAAAGAAAAACTCAATGAATCAAGACACATTTCATAAGAATAAGATGAGGTAAATTTTGTCAAGAAGCTTCAACGGGGTTTTGGAAGGTTCAAAGGTAAGCTACCTTTAAAATTCTTTTCTTGTGGTAGAGTTGGTAATTACATTGTTATTGTTGGAAATAATACTGAGAGGGGGGTGAATCAGTATTATCAAATTCTTTTCAATATACCTTCCAAATTTATACTTTAATTTATTTTTCAGATATTGATCATTAATTTGTATGTCAGTACCATATAATAATGAACAAGAACAAGAAGACATATAATCACGCCAAGGAACACCAGATATAAGGTGCAAACCCAATGTGGGTGACAACCACCTACTGCAATATGTCTCTATCTTCTTTCAATTAGAACCTTCTTTTACAATGATTTTGTACTGGTGCAGTCCTTTACCAGTACGCAGGCTACAACCTGTAGAGAGCTAAAACCCTCTCTCATTTTCCAGTCTCTCCTGGAAGGGAGCTACAACTCCCTTTGCTCTTTTCACTTCTTTAAGGACCACGTCATGAATTTTCAAACTGGATCCATGGACATCAAATAATCAACAAGTACATATGAATCAACCAAACTCCTTATACAGTCAACCAATGAATCACCCAATTTCTCAGAATGCTGTAAACAGAAAGGCAATACCAGTAAACTAAACCCAAAACTCTGCAGCAAATAGACAAAAGGCAGCCAACAAATACTTCAAAGAAAATTCCACAACTTAACCAATATAAACTTGCGGATATCCACAACTCTTCTTTGTCTAAACTGCATATATCCGCACATGATCTTTCTTGTGCTCTATGTACTTCTGCTCAGATCCACACCTGATCTTTCTTGTGCTCTATGTACTCCTGCTCAGATCCGCACCTGCACTCATTGTCGAACAACGTACCTCCGCACTGTGTCTTCTTCTGTGCTGTGTACCTCGCACTACGCCTTCTGCTTCTTTGTGTACCCCACGCACTGCACCTTCTTCTTCGCTGCGTACCTCACACTGCGCCTTCTTCTGCGCTGCGTACCCCCGCACTGCACTTTCTCCTGCACTGCGTACCCCCGCACTTACGCCATGGATCGCTTGCAAACTTCTGATTAGGGCCAAGTTAACAGTCCTCCAATGTGCCATAGTTAGTCAGATCCACAGATCTGTTCATGCGCTTGAGAGATCACGAATTATCAAAAGATTCACCTTAAGTTTTCTCCTTGATTTAGATCTAGCTTTTAAAACTAATCACCCAAAATTTCAGATCTTAAGATATTCAAATTTCAAGTGTGAAGCCAGGAGAGCTCCTTTCCTTTTTATAGGCAAGCCTTTCACAATACCACGGTCCAAAACCATAATAACACAACACCATGAACCCAATACCTTGGATCAATATTTTTGGATGCAAAACCACAGAACAAAACCATAGGATCAAACATGTCGGGCTAAATACCATGGACCAATCATAAATATTCCCATGTGCATGCGCTTTTTTGCATTGGAGTGAGTGAAACTGGGGTTCGCACCTTCTGAACGGAGCACCTGCGTGTATGACCGCACTTCTTGGTCGGTGTACCTGCGGGTCCACAGATTCTCTTAGGAACGCCAGTGGGTATCTCAATTTCCATGATTTTGAGTGCCTGAACTGAGATCTTCCACATGAGTGAGTTGCCATCAAGTACAACACCTGTACCATAGAGCCAAACCAGAATCATAATGCCAACAATCTCCCCCTTTGGACTTGATGGCAACCTCAAGATCCTCAATGTCATTCTCCCCCTTTGACATCAAGGGCAAAGGGTTATGCTCCCCTTGAGAACATGCTTAGGCCTTTGCTTTGCTGATCATGCTCCCCCTGATAAACCAGATCTGTAAAAGGAAAGAAATATCTGCACGAAGAACCACAGTCTGCCAAACACGATAAATGACTGATAGAGACATATTGCAACAATATCCAGATCAGCATGAAGATCTTCTACCATAATGCCAACAATGCATTATATGCTCCCCCTGAACCTGTGCCATTCGATCTTCGACCAATCCGCAACCCCACAAATGTACGCGTATACCCCATATGAAACTTGCGTACAACCAACACTCTCTGAAACAGATGAGATTCAACAACAAGATGATGCATCAACAACCCCCTGATTTTGCCTGAGGTATTCAAAGGTCTCCCTGGGTAATGGTTTGGTGAGTATATCAGCAACTTGTTCCTTAGAAGGAACATACTCCAACTTGACCTTTTGTTCCAACACTTGTTCCTGGAGAAAGTGATACTTGATCGGTATGTGCTTGGTCTTTGAATGCATGACAGGATTTTTTGAAATGCTGATTGCACTTGTATTATCACATAAGATGGGGATAGGTGGTGTACAAGTGATTTGAGAATCCTGCAAGGTCTGCATCATCCAAAGGAGTTGAGTGCAGCAAGATGCAGCTGCCACATATTCCGCTTCAGCTGTAGATAAGGTAATCAAACTCTGTTTCTTGCTGAACCAGGATACTAATCTGGAACCCATAAAGAATGCTCCACCACTTGTGCTCTTCCTGTCATCCACGCTTCTGGCCCAATTTGCATCTGTATAAGCATGAAGTGTGAGATCTGTATCTCTAGGATACCATAAGCCATGGTTTTGAGTTCCTTGAAGGTACTTGAAAATTCTCTTCACTGCCTAAAGATGAGTTTCCTTTGGATTTGCCTGAAATCTTCCAACTATTCCCACTGCATGCATGATTTCTGGTCCGGTACCTGTCAAATAAAGTAGACTTCCAATCATAGATCTGTAGGTTGGTTGATGTACTGCTGTTGATTCATCATTTGCACTAAGACTACATCCTGTAACCATAGGGGCACATACTAGTTTCGAATCTTCCATGCCATACTTCTTCAGAATCTGCTTGAGGTACTTGGTTTGAGACAAGAAGATACTCCCTTCATTTTATTGGATTTGCAATCCAAGAAAATATGTCAGTTCTCCAAGCAAGGACATTTCGAATTCTTTCCGCATCACCAAGGCAAAGCTTTGACTCATAGCTTCTTCATTGCTACTAAAGATAATATCATCTACATACACAACAAGTATTAGCAATTTGTCGTTTTCAATTTTTATATAAAGATTTCTATCTGCTGAACCTTTTGAAAAACCTTGTTGATGAAGGTATTTGTCCAACCGGTAGTACCAAGCCCTTGGAGCCTGTTTAAGACCATAGAGAGCCTTTTTCAGTCTGCATACAAGATTTGGATCATTCCCAAGAATGAAACCATCTGGCTTCTCAATGTATACTTATTCTTATAAGTCTCCATTTAGAAAGGCCGATTTCGCGTCCGTTTGAAATACTTTGAATTTCTGAAAGCTTGAGAGAGCAAGGAACATTCGTGGCCTCAAGGCTAGCAACAGGAGCAAAAGTTTCTTCAAAGTCTATTCCCTCTTGTTGAGAATACCCTTTACAAACAAGTCTAGCCTTGTTTCTAACAACTTCCCCATTTTCATTCAACTTATTCTTGAAGATCCATTTTGTCCCTATGACATTCTTATCTTTTGGTCTAAGGACCAACTCCCAAGTGTTGTTCTTTTCGATCTGCTCAAGTTCTTCATCCATTGCCTTGACCCAGCATTCATCTTTGCATGTCTCTTTTACATTTTGTGGTTCAGTGGAGGAGAGCAATGCCAAATAGCTTGAGGCTTCTGCAATTGTTCTTCTTGTTTGAACACCTGCCTCCTTTTGCCCCAAAATTTGTTATTCTGGATGATTATTTTGAACATATCTGGAAGGAGTCTTTTCTTCTATCCTTATTTGTTCCTATGGCTCCTCATGGGTTTCTTCTTCATGGGTCTCTTCTTCATCATCTGTCTGATTTGGAGAGTAGTCTTCATCCTCTCCGATATTTTCATGATTTACTTGCCTAGGGATGTATCATTTTTCATCAACCACTACAGCAATGCTGTCAACAATTCTTCCAAGTCTTTTATTATAACACTTATACGCTTTGCTGTAGGGAGAATAACCAAGGAGAATACCTTCATCTGCTCTAGGTTCAAGTTTGCCAAGTTGTTCATCAGTATTCTTAATATAGCATTTTCTCCCAAAAATTTTGAAATTCTTTACCGAAGGAGTCTCACCATACTAGAGCTCATGCGGAGTTTGAGTGTTGTTCACTCGGACATTTGTTTTGTTGAGAATAACAACCGCAGCATATGCAGATTCACCCCAGAAGGTTGCGGGAATTCCAGACTCATCAAGCATAGCTCGAGCCATTTGTTGGACTGTTCTATTCATCCTTTCCACCACTCCATTTTGCTGAGGAGTCCTAGCTGTAGAGAATT
>APFE030521877.1:5175-47398 GCA_000404065.3 Pinus taeda | reverse complement strand
TTTTTGGGATTAATCATATCAGTGTTATTGGGTGGATTTTTCAAATTAGCTAATGTTGTTCAAGACATAGGTGAAAAAATCCATAAATCTTAATGAATAAATAGCAAGGATGCATTAGGGACAGAATATTAGTTGTTAGAAACTAGTAGTTTAAGTAATTCGTTTCTCTCTTTGTTTAAATGATTCTTTTCTGTCTTGGCTAGTTTTTAGTGCCTAGTTCTGATGTTTTGGCTAGTTTCTAATGGCTAGTTCTGATCTCTGATGCATCGTTGCTATTTATTAATTAGGATTTATGGATTTTTTTTTATCTTAGTCATGAAGATGAACCACATTCGCTGGTTCAAAACGTCTACCAAATAATACTGATGTGATTAATCTGAAATACATATTTACTACATTATAGATCACAAAAGCCTAAAATCTAACGTAAGATTTTCATATAATTGTAGAAAATTGAGTTTGAATAATTTGAATGCATCCGGATTAAATTACAAAAAACTAAGATTCTAAATTTGGGTTAAAATTTCAGAACCCAAAAAGTTGACAGTGGATTCTTTTACAGTGGTCAAGTGTTTCACGCACTTACTGAAAGGAGAGAATCTTGAATTCTTTCCACTCATCTCCACATGTTTCACAAAAAAGCAAACGATGATCAGATGACAATTCATCGTCAAAGTCAGCCCACAAATAAACGCAGTGAAAAAACCGTAGATATGAATAGAAATGTGTATGCAAAACAAGCATTTACTTATTATTCACTGAAAAAACCGTCAACTCTGAAACATCATGATGGCGATGAGGGCTGAAAGTTGTTGTATACATATTCAGATTATAAAAGCAGAAATTGAATATAATAAAATACAGAACCACAAGTGTGGACATCATTCATGTTGTTTGGTAGAGATAAAAGGAACTCTATTCTCCTACGGGCGAAGAGCAGAAGCAGACGGAGGAGGGGAATGAGTGGGCGAAGCATCAGTGGAACGGGACCATTTGGCGCTACTGTGTGGATGTACTTACTCTTCTTCTTTTCCTTTTTTGTTTTCTTTGGTGGCGCCGCCATTGTGTGCATCACTCAGATGTTTATGGACCTTTCTCTACAGCCTCCACCGCTAAGAAAAGATACTATGTTATTTTTATTGATGATTTTTCTCGTAGATGTTGGATCTACTTTATGCAAAAGAAGTATCAAACCTTCTTGAGGTTTTGTGAGTTTAAAGCCTTAGCAGAGAAAGAATCTAGAAAGAAAGTAAAATCCTTGTGTAGTGACAATAGTTGCGAGTATATTTCCCAGTAGTTTAAAGACTTCCGTGTCACAGAAGGAATTAAACGGGAACGGATGGCACCTCATAACCCACAGCAGAATGGGGTGGTTGAAAGGAAGAACAGATCTATTGTGGTAGCAGCTTGAGCAATGTTGCATGACCAAGGCCTACCACTTCATCTATGGGCTGAGGCATGCAATACAACAATGTATCTTCAGAATAAAAGTCCTCATCGGGTTTTGGGGATGAAGACACCTATGGAGGCTTTTTCGGGGAAGCGACCAGATGTCAGTCACTTCTACATCTTTGGATCACCAATTTTCTATCATGTGACCAAAGATGCTCGGAAGAAGCTAGACCCAACAACTGAGTTGGGGATACTTGTGGGGTACACATATACATTCCACAACTATCGTGTGTTTTGCCTACCAGTCAGAGGACCGTAGTGCACAGGGATCTGAAGTTCGACGAGTAGAGATCCATGCAAGTGTCACTTGAGAGGGAGCTCAAGTTGCATGGCAATGAGGAACTTTTAGTTCCAAAGGAGGAGGAGCCTCCTCATGATGTGGATTAGCCACATGTAGAGGATCCAGTAGTGGATACCACCACTCCTGGAGCTAGAGACGGGCAGAAACACTCACGAGAAGTTGATAGATTGATACTAGGTGCGAGAGAGAATGTGGGGCAACCATCCTCTCATTGCAGATAGAGGAGATCTCTCGAGAGATACACTGGCTACATGGCCCTAGTTGGGGAGTGTGGAGCGACCGAACCTTCTTCCTTTTAAGAGGAAGTGTAGCAACCTGTCTGGGTTGATGCAATGGTAGAAGATTATGATTCTATCATACGGAACAGTGTGTAAGATGTTGTCCCTAGACCTGCGGAAAAATCAATGGTTAGTTCCCGATGGCTTTACAAGGTAAAGCAGACAGTTGATGGCAGTGTTGAGAAACACAAGGCAAGGTTTGTTGCCTGAGGTTTCTCATAGGTAGAGGGATCACATGCGGCCATACCTCTAGGTAGGAGGTGGGGCAATGTGGAGTGATCATCCCAAGGAGGAGGGGAAGGATCCTTGAGGTACCCAACCTCTTTGATTCGACTTTGCTACAAGAGCCTCGATGAGGAGTAGCAGGACTGACTGATTGGGTAGAGACAGATGCGGATGGAACAGTGTAGGAGTCTCAGGACTGTGTAGAGCTAGGAGGCTACAACGATGCGAGATGCATGGAGCGTTGCAACAACTTGTCAGCAGCAAGTAGAGCTTCAACATCAGAGTATGTTTCTAGCCCAACAGAGAGGTCAATGGGGAGTTTTTTGTTTTGAGAGTCGATGGAGCAACCACACTTGGTAGAAGTGTTGCTTGCAGAACATTCCAGAGTTACAGGATCAGGTTCGAGAGGAAGCCTTTCTTGTTGAGAGGGAGCATTGAAAAATGGCAACAAGAAATTGCTAAAAATAGAAGTGCTAAAAATAGCATTCTATTTTTAGCAGTTCAGGTTGGATTCTTATTTTAGTTAGTCCCTGGACTAAACATAGGAAGTAAAATTCGAATTTGATATCAACAACAGTTTGGAAATTAATTAATTAATTCATCTTGAGTTAATTAGTTACAGAAAATCAAACTTGAAGTCTATGTGAGCACATGCAATAGGTTCTCCATTGATTGAGGAATTTAATCTTCAGTTAAAGAGATAAGGATGAATTGTAATATTGAGTTGTAATCAGTTGACTTAGTTTAACTTAGTCAACTCCAGTTAGATTAATTTAACAGTTCGTTAAATTAATGAGAGTTCAGTTAGTTAATGCTTGCATGCATGTAACTACTGTAATTTAGATAACTAAGTATTCACTCATGGATAACTCATGCATGTCAGTTCAGTCAGAGACTCAGTTGAGATCATATGGAGGGACATTGTACTATCAGTTGCTAGGATATTCCTTGGTGAATATTCCTTGCGTGCAGAAGGAATATTATTCCTTATGGATTGCGTAGTTGGACCTGAGGTTACAGTGAGTGTGATGATGCCAATTCACACATGTGATATCATTAGACCCCAATCAAAACTGCGCAAGGAAATAGGAGGCTTGGAGGGCTTGAGGAAGATATATTCTATGTCTATTGAGTCTGTGAGCAGTATTGTTTGAGTGCAGAGAGATCAGGATAGCTTGAGAGCTAATTCTTTTTGTAACTTGAACAAGATTTCCACTTGTATGATAATACAGAGTTGGGGTTTTAGGTTGGTGCTTTCTCCAATGATATATCTTCTGTGTTATGGTTGATTACTTCTCATTCTCAGTTATATATGTTCATGCTTGATGTTGCTCATGTTTGATTAAGCTTCCTCTAAATTGTTTTTGGAAGTAGATCAAGTGTTTTGCTTTAGTACATTGTATTACCAGGTGATCTACAGTGAGAATTTCTACAATTAGTTCCTTACTAAGGCCACCAGGGCTAACCTTTGGTATGTCACACCCTCGTCGAATATGTCACTCTCAATGCCACCTTATTCTTCTATCAGGAGTTTTCATTGGCCTATTTTAAATGATTAAGTATTTTGGAAGTTGAGGCCCAAAAGGAAAGGGATTTACTAAGACAAATAACTTTATCCTGGTTGTTGGTGCTAGTGCCACTGGGGAAATTTTTTATTATTATTATTATTATTATTATTTATTATTTATTATTTATTATTTTATTATTATTTATTATTTATTATTTATTATTTATTATTTTATTTATTTATTTATTTTTTTCCAGAATGATGGAATTATATTGGCACACAAAGTCCTTCATAGAAAATGCACTCACAGGTTAGGAGGAGGAATGACTGAAGCTTAAATTGAGGCTGAATATGTTGGAGAAATAGGGTAAGCTCCTTCTTACTCTATGTTCGTGGTTAGAAAAGAAATGTGGTGGTTTTCTAGCCCCAGTAGCATCATGTGGCACTTAGGACCACCTCATCAATCTCTCAAGAGATGATTTTACACCAATTCTTTTAGGTTTCTAGTATTAGGGATTTAACTCCTAAGCTTTCAATCTTAAAAAGTGGTTTTTATTTTACTTTTCTAAATATTACAATATAGTTATTTTTGAAATGTATATAGATTTAAGGTTTATTTTACTTTTATTGTTTTTAACATTTTATATAAATCTAAATCTATCTAATTTTCATCAAACTAATATTTTAGTCCTTGCTTAGTCAACTATAACTTTCTACATACATAATAATAAGACAATATTTATATTTATTATACTTTTCTACATACATAATAATGAAACAATATTTACATTTATTATAATGTATTAATAAAATAAAACACTTCAAACACATTGTGAAACAATAACATAAAATAAAAAAATCTTACAATGACAACTCATACTTATGAATTAAAAACAAAAAAGCCATCTAAACATTAAACATTTTTATTTTTGTTTTTATTTTTTATTATAATTTGATGATAAAAAATTTCTTAAAACTGCAATTTCAAATATCCAATTGTCTAAATAAAAAAGTTCAAATTTATCCTTCCAAAAAAATCCAGTAAAAGCTAGACAACATCAACAAAATATATAATAATAATAATAATAAAACATTTAATTAGAATACCATAAAAATAAAGGTCCTTTGTTAAAGGCTTTGTGTGTTATAAAGCATGACTGACATTGTCACAGTTGAAGTATATAGCACCACCTTAACCTTTGCGAAGATACATATGGTCACAATTTAGTTTAAAAAGTAATGTAAATTTTGGTGAGATTTTGAAAAAAATTGGTATTATTTTTAGAAATTTTAGTTATAATGGTTAACCTTAAAGATTTTGAGTGTTTTGATTTTTTTTTAATAATTTTAAATTTATTTTCATCATTTAATAATGTAAATATTTCCATGAATAAATTTCTTAAATTTTTTTAATTTCTTGTTAAATTCATAGGATTTTTAGTTGGAAGCATTTTTGGTGTTATAGTGGCAACTACAAGGATTGATTCTCGGTCTCCTATAGATTAGGACTGCCAGTTACCAATTCACTACATGGCACCATTATTATTATGAAAAACAACCTCCCACAAAAAAATTTGAAATGCAGATTTATGATTAGAAGCCATTTGATTATTAAGTAATCATTTAAGTTTTTATTGATCTATTTTTATAAGGTTATTGAATGTAAATTTAAATGTTAAAATTTATAATTTTAATATTTTAATTTCTAAAAATAAGTTTAAAAATATATATTAACAATAAGGGTATAGAAATAAGGTTTACAGGGTATAGAAATTAAGCGTGCCAGACTCACAATATCTGATCTAAAAAAAATATACATAAGTGTGCTTTCATCCCGCTTAAATTTATACATTACAAATATTACTCATCTCAATATTCACATTATTATTAAAAAAAATATCTCAATATTCACATATTTATTAGAAAAAAAATATAAATGTTTTATGTTTTTTTTTTTAAAGTGTATTTTCATTTTTTTTTAAATAATTTAAAGTGTAAATTTTAAATAAAATAATTGAAGTATAATTTTTCATATTTTTTAAAATAATTTAAATTGTTAATTAATATGAATAATTTAATATAGATTTAAATGATCAATTTATAAGTTTAAATATTATTATATTATGATTTTTTAAATATGAAATTTATTTAGTAAACATATTTTTGGGATTAATCATATCAATGTTATTTGGTAATGTTGTTCATTCTCAAGTAATGTGGTTCATCCTTTAGAGTAAGGTGAAAATTTTCATAAATCCTAATGAATAAATAGCATAAATAGCAAGGATGCATCAAAGACAAAATATTAGCTGTTAGAAACTAGTAGTTTAAATAATTCCTTTTTCTCTTTTGTTTAAATAATTCTTTTCTATCTTGGCTAGTTTCTAATAGCTAGTTCTGATTTCTTGGCTAGTTTTTAATGGTTAGTTCTGATCTCTGATGCATGGTTGCTATTTATTAATAAAGATTTATGGATTTTTTCACCTTAGTCATGAAGATGAACCACATTAGCTAGTTCAAAAAGTCTACCAAATAACACTGATGTGATTAATCTGAAATACATGGTTACTAGAGCACAAAAGCCTAAAATCTTAATCTGAAATACATGGTTACTAGAGCACAAAAGCCTAAAATCTTAAATGTAGAAAATTGAGTTTGAATAATTTAAATGCATCCGGATTAGATTACGAAAAACTAAGATTCTAAATTTGGATTAAAATTTCAAAACCCAAAACGTTGACAGCGGATTCTTTTACAGTGATCAAACGTTGACAGTGGATTCTTTTACAGTGGTCAAGTATTTCACGCACTTACTGGAAGGAGAGAATCTTGAATTCTTTCTACTCATCTCCACATGTTTCACAAAAAAGCAAACTATGATCAGATGAAAATTCATCGTCTCCCAATTTCAAAGTCAGCCCACAAATAAACGCAGTGAAAAAACCGTAGATATGAATAGAAATGTGTATACAAAACAAGCATTTACTTATTACTCACTGAAAAAACCCTCAACTCTGAAACATCATGATGGCGATGAGGGCTGAAAGTTGTTGTATACATATTCAGATTATAAAAGCAGAAATTGAATATAATAAAATACAGAGCAGAAATCACAAGTGTGGACATCATTCATGTTGTTTGGTAGAGATAAAAGAAACTCTATTCTCCTGCGGGCGAAGAGCAGAAGCAGACGGAGGAGGGGAATGAGTGGGCGAAGCATCCGTGGAACGGGACCATTCGGCGCTACTGTGTGGATGCACTTCCTCCTCTTTTTTTCCTTTTTTGTTTTCTTTGGCGGCGCCGCCATTGTGGGCATCCTGTTCCAGAGGAGTAACATCGCTATCCTTCCTGGTTAAGGAGAGAGAAGCCCTGTGCAAAAGGAACCTGCCGGTGGGAGGAACCCAGATGTTGAGAATACCCTGAGGACGACTGGAGGGTCTCCTCACCTGAACGGCGATGCACTGAATGGGGTTGTCGGAGTGATTGGCGGGGTCTCCTCCCTTGAGAAGATCGGAGATGAGAATCCTGGCGGTGCCCACGAGCTTGTCCCTGATATGACTGTAGCTGTAAATTTCCACCGTGATAGCTGCCCATACATTGGAGAGGAGCTCGTCGTCTGCTGCGAGAACCAACTTCTCGTGCCAGTTGGGGTTTATTCGCCCATCCTGGTCGATGCGGGTGGAGGCCTTGTGGTCAGCGTCTATGTATGCCACCGCGTAACATCTCATATTCCCGATTTTCTTGACATCTTGCAGGTCTTCCGCCGAAATGATCATCACCTCTATTTCTCGTTTCTTCGGCTCCGAAACTTCATGCCTCCCGTGTTTCATGGTGCGTTCTCGAAGGCCTATGCAAAAACAAACACACAAATGGATAAAGTCTGAAGGCAACCTGCACATATATAAGCGGAGGCGGTTTACTGCTGACACGGACTTCCGAACTAATTTGCGGGTATCTAGAAGCATCGAGAACAAGAGCCTATCAAGGAATAAACTGATACGTCATTCCACGAAAGTAGTCTTAGATACCAACTTATCTGTAACATACTTTACAAAAATAATTTATTCGCTAAACATGTCAACTCTGCGCCTGACTCAACAGGCATACCGTTTTTTATGGAGTTGTCTATAATGCGACTTTTTGGAGATTCCGGTGACGGAATCCGGCGGAAGAAATGAGGTTAAATCTTGATTTTTAGCAGTTAAAATGGTTTTTTAACTGCATATTTGGATTCAGCGCCCTGGAAAACCCCTGGGAGCCATTGATTGTGCAGAAACTAGCTATCAAACTTGGGATTCCAATGAATTGCTGCCGGATTTTGACCGGAAAAATCTGCCGTAAAAGCTTTCAAAAAGTCGCGTTATAGACTACTGCGTTTTTTATTGGACAAGTTTCGGACAAAAGTAGTGTTTCTGGACACAATATTCACAAATATAAAAGAAAATAGAACATCTGCTTCGACACAATTACATTTTCGGAAAAATCGAATAGAAATTGGAAACTGCTTCATCCAGAATCAGAGTTTTTTTCGCCATTTCAGCAGATGACATAGCAAAATGCTCAAACTCTATCTATATTCCCAGCTCATAATTGTAAAGTGATAAAGGTTTTGCTTATAGTTCTGAATGGAATAATTTATAATCAAATAAATTTATCTTTTCTAAGGATGAGTTTCTTCCATCTTAATTTATCTTTTTTCAAAATTTTAAGAAATTTACATAATTTTAAATAAATAAAATTTAGAAATATCACTTATATAAACATATAAAATTGTTAAAGAATACAGTTACTATTAATAAAGGAAAATTATTATTTTAACCAAAAACTTATTAAAGTTTATGAAATATAGAATAGAATAGATTGATAAGGTGTTTTATTATGATATTTTTAGTGAAAAGGTATTGATTTTAAATTTTTTAGGAGAAAATTTAACCATGTTAAAGGTTGGTGTGGCTCAAGCCGAGTGTAATCCAAAACCACAAATTAGACATGACTATTATCTACCACATTACATAACAAGCAAACAAAAATATATCTTATTAAAAAAAAAACTTTAAAAATTATTCAGTAATATATTCATATCTTATAAAAAAAAATTAAAAATGAATTTATTTCATTAATATTTTGATAAACTCTATTTAAATCAGTTAAAATTTATTTGCACAGCTTAGTTTGACACATTGTAAATATCATTTAAATTTAAATTTGTATAATAGAATATTATAAAGGCCAATTTACTTATTTAAATTAAGATTATATTTTTATTAGGTTTTCTAAAAATATGTATTGGTAAATCTGTTCTATATAAGTAAGTATATGAAGTAAGTCTAGTATAAATATATTTTTAGTTGTTGAAGATTGTATTTTGAGTGCTAACATAGTATATAATGATCAATAATTTGTTAATCATAATTTTTATTTTTATTTTTATTTTATATATATATCTAATATATATAATATATATATTTATTTTTAATTTATAGATATATATGAAGTTGATATAAACATACAATAAAACTGATATAAATAAAATTACATGAATCAGTTCAATAAAGAATTCCAACCTCCCATATTTAAAAAAAAAATGGTCAGATTTAGAGAAAAAAAAGATAACTTACTAATAATTACAACTGAAATCCTTCTGAAATGTAGTCTAAACATAGCTAGGTTCATTTTCATGTAACACCGTGTACCCATACTTGTTGTCTCGGATATCTCTATAATGTTGTTTTTATATTATTTTATCTGTATATTTTTCCCCGGAAGTCAGGACCACTGTACCACATGATGGTAATGGACGTTCAATTATATATATATATCTTAGTTGTCATCCTGGTTATATCGATATTTAAGGAATCAATTGAAAAGAATTTTTTGGACCACATGATGGTAATAGACTTTGGATATATATATCTTAGTTGTCATCCTGGTTATATCGATATTTAAGGAATCAATTGAAAGGAAAATTTTTTAATCTCAGGAATTTTATATAACATTCTCTGGATTTTATATCACTTTTCAAAAACTATGGATATCATTTCCAGTCTCGGAATATTAATTTGATATACTTGTGAAATCAGATGTATTCGTTTAATTGTATGGACAGTGCACGTAACTCGTCTCATTCATTAAATTGTATCTCCGTATGAATTGTATGTAAATGATTTTTTTTTCATGGCTGAATTTTTTTGAAAAAGCTATATAAGTCACATTACAATTGTACATAGTACATCATATGTTGCTGGGCAGCCTCCCTAAGATTCAATACCGACCCAAGGCGTGTAAACCAACATATGCTCGAAGTAATTCTTTATGCATCGGTATGTATGACAGTATGAATTACATATATATATTTTTTTTCCAATTACATATATATATATTTTTTCCATAATAGGTATATTAATTAAAATATTTTTATTTTTTAGTTTAAAAAATAGTGCTTTAGTTCTATTTAATGTAATTTTGGGTAAATTTTGATTCTTTTTCTTTTTTTAATCAGAGATCAACTTATCGAATCCTTAAATTTGTATATAAATATAGCTGACATCTCATTGCTTAACAAGATAAATCTACAATGTCAAAAAAGGGATCAAATGCTCTATAGTGATTAACCCTGGCCAATATATTATATAAACAATACTTTATAATACACATATTGTCATATAGCATATAAAAACTTTTCACCTCTTATTATAGCAGTAGTCTATAAGGCGACTTTTTGAAAGCCTTTCCAGATGATTTTTCCTCCGGCAGCAATTCATTGGAATCCCAAGTTTGATAGCTAGTTTCTGCACAATCAATGGCTCCCAGGGGTTTTTCAGGGCGATGAATCCAAATATGCAGTTAAAAAACCATTTTAACTACTAAAAATCAAGATTTAACCTCATTTCTTCCACCTGATTCCGTCACCAGAATCTCCAAAAAATCGCATTATAGACAACTCCCTTATTATATACTCAATATATTATTTCATTTTTCTTATTTTTTATATCCCAATATATCCCAATATAAATACACATCATGCACGTGATATAATATTATTATCATTAAAACTCAATAATTCTCTCCCTCTTTAATTCTCCATTGTGTAAGATTTTCCTCTCCCTAGTTACCATACTTCTCTCAACATCGTGTTTATATATAATGAATGTGTCTATATGTAATTCATTCATTAGTTACCATACTTCTCTCAACATCGTATCTATATATAATGAATGTGTCTATATGCAATTCATTCATTAGTACCTTACTAAAGCCATGGGAGCTAAACTCTGGTACCTCGCACCCTGGTTGAATATGTCATTCTTAATACCAACTTTTCCTCCTATCACAAGATTTCGTTGCCCTGGCCTATCTTAAATGTGACCTAATGTTTTTTCAGAATGATGGAATTATAGTGGTACACAAAGTCTTTCATAGCAAATACACTCACAAGTGAGGAGGAGGCACGGCCAAAGTTCAGAGTGAGCTTTGATAGGTCGGAGAAGTTGGTAAGCTCCTTCCTACTCTGTGTTTGTAGTTAGTAAGTATTTGAGTTTTAGTGGTTAGTCAGCGTTTGACTTTTAGGATCATTTCATTTTCTCAATAAATGATTTTGCAAAAAGTTTTTAGTATTAAGGATTTAACTCTTAGGTTTTCAAGTTTAAGTTATTTTTGTTTTCTGATTTAACTCTTAAATTTTCAAGCTTAAAAAGTTATTTTTGTTTTTTTTCTAAATATTATAATATAATTTCAAAAATAATTTAAGATTCTATTTTACTTTTATTATTTTTAACATTTTGCATAAATCAAATCTATTTACTAGTTTATAATTTATTTAGTCTTTTTAATTTGTACTTAATCAACTATAACCTTTTTACATACATAATAATAAGACAAATATTCAAATATTTATAAATGTATTAATGAAATTAAAAAAAAGAATAAAACAAAATAGAACAGTCAAAAATCATTGAAACACTAAAAACCAACTCTTACACATCATTATAAGGCACTTTATATTTATTAACTAAAAATAGAAAAAGTCATTTGAACACTAAACATTTTTATTTTTATCTTCTTTATTTATACTTTTGAACTAATTTTATTTTCTTTATTACTGGTAAAGTAAATTTTATCTTCTTTATTTATACTTATGAACTGAAAATAAAAATAAAGGAATGGCCTAAATACTAAAGGTTTTTATTTTTATCTTCTTTATCATAATTCCATTATAAAAGCTATCCTGAATTGCAATTTATTTTTATCTTCTTTATCATAATTTGATGATAAAAATTTTCCTAAAAATACAATTTAAAATATTCTAATTTTCTGGAAAAATAGAAGGTTCAAACTTACCATTAAAAAAGCTCTAATGAATTTTAAACAACATCAACCTAAAAAACTATGATTAAAAATATTAAAAACACTTCATTAGAATACGATGAAAATAAAAATCCTTTGTTAAGGGACTTTGTGTGTTATAAACCGTGCTGTGTGATTGACACGATCACAATTGACGTATATAGCACCATGTTAACCTTCGCGAAGATACGGAAAATGCACCCCCACAAATATTTGTATTTCACGTGACTAACACTATTACGTCACAGGACCATCCGACAGTGGAGCCACAATTCCACCAATGATGGAATCTGTATACTTATTGTGCATCATATCTCTTAGAGTAGCAAGCACAAAAGTATGCAACCCTTTATGAATCAAGGGATTGATTCCAACCCTGATACATCCTAGATGTAAATAATTTGTCTTTAGATGCTTTGCGTCGGCTTGTAAGACTTTGGGATTTAACAGGGATATTGTCTAAATATTGTCAGAATTTTCTTGAACTTGACTAACAGACTCTTTGATGCTTATCCTAGAAGCAACAATCAAATGAAAAGGAGCTAAGTCACTATATACTTCCGAGGGGGTTATATGAGGTAATTTCCACCGGGCAGAGGGCAGGTGAGTTCAACAGAGTTGAGAGTTCTACTAAAAATATTAGCAAACATATCCCTAAGGGGATTTTCTTCAAGTTGAGAATCTCTCTCTTCAAGTTCACGTAAAGAAACAGATTTCCTGAACGATTCCATTTCTGAATAAGTGTACTTGAGATTTTTAGAGTACCAACCTCGAGAACTAGACGTTACTGGCTTTGATACCAATTTCTTGCAAGGGCTCCTGTCACGAGCTTGCAACTTGCTGTGCCTCTTCATTAGTGTTGATGGCCAACTCCTGGTGAACCAGTGGTGAACCTACTCAGATCTTTCACACTCTTTTGGCCTTAACAACGGCTTCCACGCCTTACAACAGCCTTGATGTACCTTCAATCCTTTGGCGAATTTCTTGCGAACTTCAGACGAAAGCTCAACATAACTACTATCACAACAACATTTTTATCCAAGCACAAAGATACTCAATAACTAAAATATAGTGTACTCTTTTTATTGCAGATGAACTCAAAGTATTACAGAAAGAAAAATTCTCTACAGAGATAAACTGTTGTCGCTTTTACCGGACTATCTACCGTTCATAAAGAACAAGTAATACTGGAGGCTTCCTGGCGATAGACAGACTCTGCCTTCGAATTTTATGACTGAAATATACATATCAAAAGACTTTACTAATGGTTCAACCACTTTAGGTTCTCACCAGTGCTGAGCACACTAATGCGCAGGCTTCCAAACCACCTATGGACTTGAGTGACTATTTCGTGGTGCAAGCAGATCAGACTCATAGGTCCACAGATGCAGAGCAGGAAATACACTTGACTCAACTCACAAGACTTAGACCTCACTCCAAAAAAAAACTCCGATGCCAATAAATGAGCCTTACCCTTCTTATATAGGAGGAGAAGGGGGGACAAAAATTATTGCTCGTCAAACCAAAAAGACCTAAAGTTAAAGGAATCATTGCTTTTCAATCTTTACCAAAGCGACGTCCGCACAAAGATTCGAGCCCACAAGATGGATCGAATGATTGCTTTCGGGTAACGCTAAGATATTGTCTGTAAAGTAGATTCTTGTACTTAAAGTAATTTCGACAGAAATCATGACTCTATACACAGTGGATGCTTTTGTACTAAAAACCCACAAGAAAAGATTTGATAGAGAATATTACACTATGGAAGCTTTTGAACAGTAAATCCCACGGGAAAACTGGCCACAATTCAGCCCTTGTGACTGGTTCTCATTAAAATATGGTGAGACCCAAAAACCAGTCTTGTTTATATTGCATAGTATCCCATGCTTTGGTGTAAATCCGGCGAACAATGATGGGTTTTCCCAATACAATTTGGTGTTGTACTTTAGTAAGGACGAGCCATTCCATGTGCTCTCTCATGTATTCTTCAAGAGAATTATTATGAGTAGTTTTAAAAGTTGTCCATTCAGTACTGGCCATCTATTTTACAGTATGGTAGACTGGGTGATTACATTCTGTATTACATTGCATAATACAGGCTTTACCCATGTTTTTACAATATTTTTCATGTTCTATAGGATCCATAGCTGTTATGTTCATCCCATAGTCTCTCCACCAGTCCCTGAACCATTCCCATTGCTGATAACCTTGGTAATGGCCAACTGTGCTGAACTTGAGTCTGGTATAATGAGTCTCTGTTTGATCATCAACATTTAAAAATTTCCATCAGAGTTTCTTATAATCTGCAAAATAAAAAACAGTGTCAAGAAACATGATATGGGGATCATTTCTGGGCCACCGCGCTGCTGGTTGGGTTCTGACATGACCAGGCTCATTCCATAGATCTCGAGTTCTATAGATACAAACATGTCTTTCATACATTCCTGTGCTTTTTCCCCCATGGAACCAGATAGTGGCAATGTCATGAAAATTTTGCTCTAATGCTTTTCTTGCCATCTCAACATTTCTTTTTGCTTTATCATAGATCATGTCGTGTATCCATGTTCTTCCTTTTGGGTATACTTTTCTTTCTGGCACATAATACTGGAGATCTGTATGAGGCTGGAGATTTGCATCCAATACTTTGGTATTTCAGAGCTTCCATGTAGGTTTCCAGCTTCTTTTGTAGGTCTCCCACTCTAATTCATCTGGCACAATCTTCAAAATTTCTTGTTTCTGATTATTATCCCATTGAGTGATAATAATCATAACATGATCTTCGTTCTGTTCAATGTATTCTCTGCTAAGGAAGTCGGGAAGGCTGTTATCTTCTCCTTTGATATGTTCTACTGAAAAATCAAAATTAGCAAAGAGTGCTTGCCATCTAGCAAACTTTGCTTCTCCAGCCTTCTTAATATTTTTTGTTAAAACCTTCTGCATGGCTGAGGCATTTGTTCTGAGGAGAAAAGGCTTGTTTATCAAATAAACTTCAAATTTGCTAATACAATTCCAGGCTGCTTTTACTTCCTTTTCAATGACAGAATAGTTTTGCTCTGATGGATTCTAAACTCCAGAAGCAAATTGAACAACTTGTTCTTCTTCTCCAATTCTTTGTTTCAAAATTCCACCCCATCCAATGTTGCTTGCATCAGATTCAACTATTTTAAAAGCCTGATCATCAGCAACATATAAAATAGGTAAAGATTTTACCTTGGCTTTAATTTCTTGAACTGCCCTAGTATGAAGATCTGACTATTCAGGGGGATTCTTTCCTAGTCTCTTGTTGAGCATCTTCCTGTCACTAGCGCAATCCTAGTAAAAGTTGTTGACATAGTTTAGACATCCTAGAAATCTTTGCAGTTGTGTTTTGTCTTTGAGTACATCTGGGAACTTATCTGCAAACTCATAGCATGCTGTTGGAGAGAGATTTCCCCATTGCAAATAGTGTGTCCCAGAAATTTTATAGAAGTCTGAAATACTTCTATCTTTTTCTTACTCAGTACTAGTCCATTTTTCTGAACTAGTTTCAAGAAAATATTTACATGCTTGAAATGGTCGTCAATATTCTTGGAAAAAATTAAAACATCATCAATATAGACAATTAGCCAATCAAAATAGGGCTTGAAGATATCATCCATTACCTTCTGAAATTTGGAGGGGTCATTTTTGAGGCCAAACGACATGACGTTCCATTCATAATGCCCTGTTGGTATACTGAAAGCAATCTTGAATTTATCTGTTTCGTCAATGGAAACCTGCCAAAATCCTACTTTTAAATCAAATTTTGAAAATATATTGGCACTTGCAATCCGTCTGATCAAATCTCCCTTATGTGGAATCGGATAAGTATCATTAGCCAAGACTGAGTTAAGAGGTTTGTAATTGGTAACAAGTCTGGGAATTCCTCTGATTTGTTCGACTCTTTTATTTACATAGAATCCATAGCAATTCCAGGGGCTATTAGATTCTCTTATCAATCTTCTATCAAGCAACTGCTGGATTTCTTTTTGGCAAAGATCTCTATCTTCTTTGTTCATTGGGATAGCTCTACTTTTACCGGGTTTTCCAGCATATCCTTCGTTGTAGGGCAACTTGATAGTATGCTACTTTCTGTGCCAAAAGGCATTTGGCTCTTCTGAACAACATGTTTCTTCTAACTTTTTATTTAGATCTTGAATTTTTCTTTTAACCTGGGGCAACTTTAGCTGTTCTTCAATTCTGAGTGTACTTTTCAGATCTTTGAGATTTGTCAATAAGGATTCTGCCTTGGCTAATTTCTGCATAGCTTGAACCATAGTGGAAATGCTTGGGCTTGAAACATAAGGAAGTTCGATTTTCTTCCTTTTTCCTTTTGATGTAGGAACATAAATAAAATAGCCAGCTCTTCCTCCTTTAAGTCTAGCTGACCCATGAGGTTCTACTGCTACTAGAAATACATTTCCTAATATGCAATCAACAAGTATGTCAGCCACAACAAATTTCATATATACACAGTGAGTGTCAAAACATAATGAAGCTCTGGGAACTTCATATTGGAGTTTCTTGTTTCCGAGGCCTACTGCCTTTCTTTCAGCTGAAACCCAATATTTGGCTGGAATATTTTTGATATTAAGAATGTTAATCTCTGCTCTAGAATCTAATAATGCAATCATCTGAAAAAGTTGCCCTTGGATGCAAACATTTACTTTGACATGGTGTTGCTGATAGATGATTGTGAATAGCCTCATGTCTTTAAACCCTAAATGTGGATCTTGCATTCCTTCAGCAACTTATACCTCTTGGTTATATGTAGTAGGATTCCAGGAATCGTCTTCTTCATCTTTTTCTAATTGGTTTACTGAAATTTGTTTCCCTTTTTGTATTTCTGCAATTTGAGATTTAATTGCAGAGATTTATGCTTTGCGGTGGTGAATTTCACCACTTACTTCTCCAAGAGTGAGTGATCTTACTCTTCCTGGCTTCTGATGATGCATTTGGAATGCTTTAGTATTTATTTCATACGATGCATCAATAAATAAAGGTTTTTTACCTGATTCTTTGGAAGCTTTGGTTTTAAGCTGGTTAGTGAATGCTTCAATCAGGCGATTCTTCATGTCTCCTTCTTCCATTTCTCTTATCTGAGATAGAATTTTCAATTCGGCTTCTTCTTCTATAGATGCCATGAGAACTTTCTCTTTTGGAGGCTTAGGCCTTTGTTCTTCATTAGAGTTGGTGTAATATTCAGAGTCATCTTCATATAAAGCATGACAAGCACACTCATCTGAATTAGAGGATGAACATTCTGATGAATCTGACTCAGAATACTGGCCCATATTAGCCTGCAACTCTTCTTCTGATGTGGAACTGAAAGAACAGGAGAAGTTTCTTCTAGTTGATGCTGTTGGGCTGTATCTCTGATGGAAAGATTTGGGCATCTTTCTGTAACATGTGTTTTGGATCTGCATCTAAGACAGAAAATAGGTCCTGCATGTTCTTGTTTGACTTGCTTGGATTTCTGAGCATAAATAGTTATTTTCTTCCCTTTATTGAGCTTTGATTCTTCTCCTTGGGGACATCTGGAAGCTGTATGCCCATTCTGGCCACACAACCAACAAGTGACTTTATTCCACCTTTCTTGTTTGGCAGAGTGTAGATGGATATTAGATGGGTTGTAATAATGAGTCCTTGGGACATACTTGTAATATTCCTTCTTCTTATATCTCTGATTTTTATCCTATGTGGGATATCTTCTTTTATCCTTTGGATAATTCCTTTTATTTTTGTAGAAAGTCTCTTTAAATTCTCTTTTGGCTCTCTTTTTGGACTTTCGTTTCTTAACCAAAGGATCATCTACTGTGAGTCCATATTTGCTACAAATGGACTTTTTGTATGGCAATTTTGACAGTTTTTCCAGAGACTTGTTTACCTTTGAACTAGTGCAAAGACTCACCAATGTCTTTGTAATATGAGAATATATCTCACTCCATGTGGAGATTCAAAAGGTAACTAGAAAATTTCTTGCATTCTAATATAATCAACAAATCTAGAAGGTAGAGCAGCAAGGTATACCTGTTTCCACAACAAGTTCTTGGAATCTTTTACCTCATAGATCCGCTACATCTAGTCCCTATGGAAATCATCAAACTGTGACATCTTATGGCACTTGAGGTTCATAAGGATAATCTCATGTTTATTGGGGATCTCTGTCTCACTACCACACCAATGTTTCAGAATCATTGATGTCAATGCGCCAATCATGTTGCTAATGACAGTGCCATCTGGATTGTGAATAACATCTCCTTTCTCATCCTTGAGAACTTTTGCTTCCATAGTTTCGATGAGTTTAGGAGAGGATTCAGGCTCCCACCACCTGAGGAGAGTACCTGTAAAACACTGGATGATGGTTCTGCAAGCATCTATTTAAGATTTTCCTCTGAGACACATGAGCTTATATTCAGTATACATTAAATCTATCATTTGGCGTATCTGGCCAATACTCATGTTGTCAATATTCCATTCCCTGTGAGAATTAGGGAAGAAAGTATTAGCTTCAGGCATTTTCCCTTTTCCCTCAATATCAGGAGCAGAATATCTGGAAAATCGATGTTCCAAAGGTTCATATATTAGGAGAATCTGTGTCTCTGGATATTTTTGATCCGTCTCTTTTTCTTCTGCTTCTGCCTCTGTTTCCTGGAATAAGGAAGCAATACTAATATGTTCTGATTTCTGAGCTTCTGATGAAGAGGCAATTTCTTTGGGAAATAATGAAGGGAACTTATGAATATTTCTAATAGGATTTTCAATTTTGATATTTCTCTTTACCAGGAAAGAATTTGGGACTGGCTTCTCAATCTTTGACAAATGTACTTTTTCAACTTTTGCTGTTAAACTAGTGAAAAGAGTTTTAGTTGTATCAATATAACCAACTAATTTTTCTCCCACTTCTTCTATCTTGTTGAGCGATTCTTTGGTATAAGAGCGAGTAATGCTAGAATCAAACTGCATATTGTTCAAACAACAATTTACACTATTCAATGAAGACTGTACAACATCTATCTGCCTTTTTACATCTTCTATTTTTGCTACATTCATCTCTAAACCTTTAAGAGTAGTATTTGTCCAATGCAATTGTTCACTGGCTTTTTGGATTCTCCCATCAATGCCTAAGGCATTGTCATCTTTTTGGACTATGGGAATAGCTTTGGCTGCATTTGTATTTTCTCCTAAAATAATTCCTTTGTAAGGAGGAAATGTAGTAGGAGTTTCTACTTTTGACCCATCAAGTGCAGTCCATCCATGTTTATCAGCTGAACTACTGGAGGAAGTTCCAGTGAAAACATTTATAGGAGCAATATTATCTTTCCATGAATAAAAAGATATCCATGTGTTATTTGAATCCATATAATGCTTCTAGTCAGTTGCATATTGTTTCTTTTGTTCAGAGGTGTATGCTTGGTCAAACTCTTCTGCTTGAGGATTTGTGTACAAATCCCAGTTTAGCATATCTTGCATCCATTTGGCGCTAATTTCCGACTTCAAACATCCATCCATGAGTGAAAATAACTTATGCATTTCCATTACTGCAGGCTTTTTATAGTCAGAAGGAATTTGTTTAAATCTGCATTGGGGAATCAACTGTGATTGTTCAAGTTTTCCTAGCCCATATCTTGGTTTTGTTGGTCTCATGAAGCAAACCATCTCAGTTAGTCTAGGATCTTCTTCTTCGGTTGTATGTACCATAAGGAAATAGAGGGATTCAAGACTGCTTTCAGTATACCAGCAGGGCATTATGAATGGAACGTCATGCTGTTTGGCCTAAAAAATGCTCCCTCCAAATTTCAGAAGGTAATGGATGATATCTTCAAGCCCTATTTTGATTGGCTAATTGTCTATATTGATGATGTTTTAATTTTTTCCAAGAATATTGACGACCATTTCAAGCATGTAAATATTTTCTTGAAACTAGTTCAGAAAAATGGACTAGTACTGAGTAAGAAAAAGATAGAAGTATTTCAGACTTCTATAAAATTTATGGGACAGACTATTTGCAATGGGAAAATCTCTCTCCAACAACATGCTATTGAGTTTGCAGATAAGTTCCTAGATGTACTCAAAGACAAAACATAGCTGCAAATATTTCTGGGATGTTTAAACTATGTTAGAAATTTTTACCAGGATTGTGCCAGTGATAGGAAGATGCTCAACAAGAGACCAGGAAGGAATCCCCCTGAATGGTCAAATCTTCATACTAAGGCAGTTCAAGAAATTAAAGCCAAGGTAAAATATTTACATATTTTATATGTTGCTGATGATCAGGCTTTTAAAATAGTTGAATCCGATGCAAGCAACATTGGATGGGGTGGAATTTTGAAACAAAGAATTGGAGAAGAAGAACAAGTTGTTCAATTTGCTTTTGGAGTTTGGAATCCAGCAGAGCAAAACTATTTTGTCATTGAAAAGGAAGTAAAAACAACCTAGAATTGTATTAGCAAATTTGAAGTTTATTTGATAATCAAGCCTTTTCTCCTCAGAACAGATGCCTCAACCATGCAGAAGGTTTTAACAAAAAATATTAAGAAGGCTGGAGAAGCAAAGTTTGCTAGATGGCAAGCACTCTTTGCTAATTTTGATTTTTCAGTAGAACATATCAAAGGAGAAGATAACAACCTTCCCGACTTCCTTAGCAGAGAATACATTGAATAGAACGAAGATCACGTTCTGATTATTATCACTGAATGGGATAATAATCAGAAACAAGAAATTTTGAAGACTATGCCAGATGAATTAGAGTGGGAGACCTACAAAAGAAACTGGAAACCTACATGGCAACTCTAAAATACCAAAGTATTGGATGCAAATCTGCAGCCTCATACAGATCTCCAGTATTACGTGCCAGAAAGAAAAGTATACCCAAAAGGAAGAACATGGATACACGACATGATCTATGATAAAGCAAAAAGAAATGCTGAGATGGAAAGAAAAGCATTAGAGAAAAATTTTCATGACATTGCCACTATCTGGTTCCATGGGGGAAAAAGCACAGGAATGTATGAAAGACATGTCTGTCTCTATAGAACTCGAGATCTATGGAATGAGCCTGGTCATGTCAGAACCCAACCAACAGCCCGGTGGCCCAGAAATGATCCCCATATCATGTTTCCTGACACTGTTTTTGATTTTGCAGATTATAAGAAACTCTGGTGGCAATTTACCAGACTCAAGTTCAGCACAGGTGGTCATTACCAAGGTTATCAGCAATGGGAATGGTTCAGGGACTGGTGGAGAGACTATGGGATGAACATAACAGCTATGGATCCTGTAGAACATGAAAAATATTGTAAAAACATGGGTAAAGCCTGTATTATGCAATGTAATACAGAATGTAATCACCCAGTCTACCATACTGTAAAACAGATAGTCAGTACTGAATGGACAACTTTTAAAACTGCTCCTTATAATAATTCTCTTGAAGAATACATGAGAGAGCACATGGAATGGCTCGTCCTTACTAAAGTACAACACCAAATTGTATTGGGAACACCCATCATTGTTCGCCGGATTTACACCAAAGCATGGGATGCTATGCAATATAAACAAGACCGGTTTTCAGGTCTCACCATATTTTAATGTGAACCAGTCACAAGGGCTGAATTGTGGCCAGTTTTCCCGTGGGCTTTACTGTTCAAAAGCTTCTACAGTGTAATATTCTCTATCAAATCTTTTCTTGTGGGTTTTTAGTACAAAAGCATCCACTGTGTATAGAGTCATGATTTCTGTCGGAATTACTTTAAGTACAAGAATCTACTTTACAGACAATATCTTAGCGTTACCCGAAAGCAATTATTTGATCCATCTTGTGGGCTCGAATCTTTGTGCAGACGTCGCATTGGTAAAGACTGAAAAGCAATGATTCCTTTAACTTTAGGTCTTTTTGGTTTGACGAGCAATAATGTTTGTCCCCCCTTCTCGTCCTATATAAGAAGGGTAAGGCTCATTTATTGGCATCAGAGTTTTTTTTTTTGGAGTGAGGTCTAAGTCTTGTGAGTTGAGTCGAGTGTATTTCCTGCTTTGCATCTGCGGACTTGCGAGTCTGATCTGCTTACACCACGAAATAGTCACTCAAGTCCATAGGTGGTTTGGAAGCCTGCACATCAGTGTGCTCAACACTAGTGAGAACCTAAAGCGGCTAAACCATTAGTAAAGTCTTTTGATCTGTATATTTCAGTCATAAAATTCTGAGGCAGAGTCTGTCTATCGTCAAGAAGCCTCCGGTATTAGTTGTTCTTTATGAACGGTAGATAGTCCGGTAAAAGCGACGACAGTGTATCTCTATAGAGAATTTATGTCACCATGTTAACTTAAAGCGTCTTTATAATTTTGAAAAACAACCTCCCACCAAAAAGTTTGAATTGCAAATTTAGTAATAAGAGGCTGTTTGATTATTTAAGTAATTATTTTTATTTTTTATTAAAGGTTATTGGAATTGTAAATTGCAATAATTAAAATTGATAAATTTTAAATTTATAATTTTTAAGAATTTAATTTTATTAGAAATTATATTTTAAAAATAAATTTATTTGTAAAAAAATAATTACGTTAAAAAATTATCCAAATTGTTACCTATGTTTTCATTTTTAAAGTATAGTTTTTTCATTATTTTTTCAATAATTTGAATTGTAATTTTTTTAAATTTGTATTTTAGAGGAACTTAATAGCTTTCTTAACATTTAATCATTAGTAAATTTTTGAGGTTGAGCCATTCCACCAAAGTAGTCTGAGATACCAAGTTATCCGTAACATACTCTACAAAAGTAATTTATTCGCTAAATGAAATGACTCAACACGCATACCGTGTTTTTTAATTAAACATGTTTCTGGACACAATCTTCACAAATATAAAAAGAATTGATATCAATATCAAAACAAAAATTTTAAAGAGAACATAGAAGAAGATAGGGTTGGACACCATCATATTTATGGAAAAATGGAATAGAAACTGGAAACTGATTGATCCAGAATCAGAGAGTTTTTCCTTGGGTCCATTTGGGCAGATAACATCCCAAAATGCTCAACTCTACCTATATTTCTAGCTCGTAATTTTAAAAGTGATAAAGAATTTGAGATAAATTTAATTTTCTTTTTAAGATGAGTTTCTTCTATTTTAATTTACCTTTTTTCAAAATTTTAAGAAATATAAATAATTTTGAAATTATATATATATATATATATATTTATTTATTTTAAAAAATGAAATTTTGATTAATAAAGTAAAAATATTTTTTTAACTAATGTTTCCAGAGAAAAAATTTAAAAAATAAATTTATTTCTTTTAAAAATGTATTGATTTTGGGGGACGCAAGAGCCCCAGGGGTGTTATTTTGCCCGGGCTAAATAATTATGGCATAATTCAATTGGGATCTTGGTCATGCAACAAACAATCAAGCATAGTTTTTGTCTATGTGGAAAGGCTGGGAAATTTCATTGGAAAGAAATGTTAACAACTTTATGGTTTTGCTAACTCTTTGGTAATTATTCGTAAGTGGTCAAGGCTAAGAGAGGGATGTGACGTTCTCTGATCTCCCCCTATTCTCCAAAGAATTCTCTTGTTAATTTCTCAATTTGAGCATTTGGAATTTGTTTATGTATATAGGCATCTCAATTCAATAGCTGATGCTTTGGCCAAAAGAGGTTTGTCGTTGCTCCAAAGGCGAATAGAGCTAGAACATGGAAATTTTAAAATTGTTCAAGTTCCTTAATAATTAAAAGAGCTCCAAGTCAATTTTTTTAATATAAATTTTGATTTAGCTGGAAATCCTGATTACCAGAAGGATGGGACATCTGTTTATAGATTTGAATGGTCTCAGGCTTGTTTTGCAGCGGTTCGTTGTATCGGGATTTGGAATGTTAGTCCTCTCCAGTGCTGAGTTTCAAGTCTCTCCTCTAGCTGTCTCTCTCACTCACATAGGTGTCTTGAACTCTCTCCCCTCCTATGCTCAATGAAGTGGCCGCATTTATTTCATTTTATATGAGTATGGTTGGAAATCAATATAGAAGTGGTGTTTCCTTCTTCGAGTTGTGGGATGGGGTTATTAGCGTCATCTTGCGACTTCAATTCCTTGTTTATTCATCGTCCTCTTGCATATTTTGGGTTGGATTTAGAATTATTCCCTCAGCTTGGCTCGTAAAATTGTTTTAGTCTTGATTATATTTGTGATTATGTGGCCTTCCAGTTCCTTCATGGGAAATTTTTCCTTGTTGGTATCGCAGAGTGGGAGAAGTTTGTCTTTGTAATAGCTAGACAGGTTCAATGGCATTCTTTATAAATGGCGGATTTCCAATCTCTTTCGGAGCACTAGGACACTAGTCAATTGCCCGATAATTTTTTGGATTCAATTGAGGCACTAAGGGTGCCTAGACAACAACAATATGATATGGATGAGAGACAACATCAGTCTTCTCAACCCCTAATGGAGGCTAAATTCCTTTAACTCCTGAGTTGCCTGGAAATGTCAATGAATGATTTGCGTGAAGAAACCATAGCTCTATGTCCTCGAGTTACTGCTCTTGAGAATTCTCTGACTAGTACAGCACAGGTCGATTATGGGGGCATCAGCTCTAGTGTCATTCCCGAGAAAAAATAAGACTCATCGCTTATGAAGGAACAACAACCCTGGATTTGGTCATTGTTGATAGAGCTTCTCTAGATGGTTTACTTAGTTTTTCTTCAATCATCTTACTATTATACGATGTAATGTAAACATAGTTTTAAAAATTGGAACCGGTTACCAGACCGATCCACCTAATAAACCAGGTTTCAAACCATGACTTGTCAGATCTCAATGAACCGATTTAAAAAAAACAAATTAAATAATTAAATTTTTAATGAAAAAACTCTAATTTTAAGATTTAAAACCATGATTCCAATCCAATAGAGACAAAAAATGCAAACTTTTCTTATCTATATACAATGTAAAGATGAATATATCAAAATGGCACTTAGTGCAATACATATCATCGACAAAATACATAAGCAATGAGGCTCTAAATGGCCTATAAAGTCCAAAAATAATGCTACAAGCTATGAGGCCATTAGCCTATTACAAGACTACAATTCTACACATGATCAATCATCAAATTCATCACCACTACTAGACATAGGATCATCAATAGCAGCTACATAGACATCACCTTGGTCAGAGTCTAAAGATGACTCAGCCTCATATGCAACGTCAGTTATAACACTTCCACCAATAGCAATAGAAGTGGACCTAATGGAAGCACGAGTTAGTCGAGTTGCACGACTAGTGCCTTCCATTGGTTGTTTGCCTTTGCTTAATGTGACTACTAATCCTGGTTCTGATGGCGCTACCAAATATGCTTCATCCCCCCTCAATGCCATGTCAATATCAAAATCACCACCAAAATTAGGATATTTAGTCTCCTCCACCCATTTTGATGTTGGATCAATATATTCCAACACAATGGGATCTAGATCAGGTCTTTTGTTCATCATTTGGTTGCGCCTTAGCCGAAGGTTGTATTGCAAGAAGACAAGATCATCTAATCATTTTTGTTCCAAACAGTTTCTCTTCTTTGTGTGTATGCGCTCAAAAACAGACCAATTGTGCTCACAACCTTAAGCAATGCAATTTTGGCTGAGGAGTCTAATTGCAAACTTTTGCAATTGAGGACATTGCCGCCAAATGACTCTCACCAATGTGCTGCAAAGAAATTAGTAACTTAGTTCATTTCATACTTATTTAAAAACTACAAGTATCTATAGATCATTTGAATTGTAAATTTGTAAATAATTTAACTTAAAAAGAAAAACAAATTGGAATTGCTTACCTGGTTGATCCACATCTCTTGCCATATTTGCCAAGTTTTTGCCAAAGGTACCAGCTGCCATGCTGAAAAGAGTAAATTGTTTATGTATTTCCAACTAGTCTACATGGTTAGGGACCATGTGCTCCAAGCAAGAAAAAAATCAATCCATATTTGACCTCCCCAACCTACAGATCTATTAGTTGAGCTTTATAATGATACTTTGCATTCAAAAAATACCCAGTTGCATGTATAGGATGATGGAGTTTATTGTTCTATCTGTTATCAATGATATCCCATATATGGCCATTTTTAGCTAACTTATCCTGTAAGTTTTTCATATATGCTCATTTTCCTAAACCATAGACTCATAAATGTAGCCCATGGCTAATTTTTCCCCATCCACCATCCTTAGCACCTAACAAGGGGCTCAATATTTTTCACAAGCTTTGCAGACCTTTTCCACAAATAATTGTCAAAAATTTTCTTTTTGGTGTCTTTGCTTTCTTGTCTATGAGCCCATAGAGATTTAGTCCAATCATTATAAGAAACTATTTTGGCGAGTTTTTTTGTTGAGAATTGAGACATTGCAACATGAGGAAGTCAATTGCAAATCTTATAATTGTAGGACTAACAAGCTATTTTCCCCCAATGTTTTTCCTCGTTAGGATCAATAACCATGAATGTTTTAGATGTATTTTGTAATGCACTTAGCATGCTCTATAGTGTTTTTTACCCAGTTCACTTTTCCTATGTCCTCAAGCATGAGGTCTATGCAATATGCAGCACATGGAGTCCAAAATATGGTCTTATATTTGGACTCAAACATCTTTCCAACAAGAACATAGTTTGAGGCATTTTCTATGATGACTTGCACAACATTATGTTCCCCTGCTTCCTAAATAATCTCATCCAAAAGCTAAAATAGAAGGGTTGAATCCTTCACCTTATGATATGCATCAACTGATCTAAAAAACATGGTTCCTTAAGGGTAAGAAACAAGGAAATTAATGATATTGTTGTTCTTTCCATCGATCCATCCATCTGACATGATGGAAGAACCTGTTTTGAGCCATGACTCTCTATACTTAGTCAAATACTCATCAATGGAAGAAATCTCTTTTTGCATAAGAGCTCCCCTCAAGTCATGCATAGTAGGGCATTTGAAGCCCTTTCCTGCATCTATAAAAGAGTCCCACATAGATTGGTAATAAGGTGCGTGAGAAGAATTAAATGTGATATTTGCATCATACCACCATCTAGCAATGTATTGATAAGAAGATTATTTGCATTGTTTTTTCCAATGTTCATCCAAAGTGGGTTGACGACTTGGCTAGGAGGAAGTGGCATTAGCAGAGGCAATGGTGGCAGAGGATAAGAAATAACTCTGGATGTTTGTTCTCTTTGTTCATTTATATTTTTTCCAAGAGCAAGAGGAACATAGTGAAAGGGGTTATTGGTGAAAAGGATAGAAGAGGAGTCTTCAATCTCATAATCATCATACACACTCTCTTTCATGGCTTGTAATAATTCCCTCTTCCTTGAAATTTCTTCTTGGATGGCCTTATTCTCCTCAAACTTTTCAAAGTTGGCAAGGTATTCTTCCCTAACAGTACCTAACACTTCCTTTGGTGCTTCACATGGCTTTACTTGGCCTCTTATCCCAGCCAAGTGTTGTTTCAATTTGAGAATACCCCCACCTCCAATAGATTTATGGAAAAGTTTGCATATCATTTTTCCATCAATCACGTCACAATGAACCCATGTAGTGTCCTTGGATTTTGGAGCCATGTTGGGTTGACATAATTAAAATTTGAAAAGAGATCCACCATTTGTGATGAACACCAGTATTGTAGGAAGAATGTTGCAACTCCTAGGCCTACCAACTTTACTTCATCAACCCGGGGTTCATACAAACTTGGAGGTGACAGTGTTGTATACACAAATAGATGAAATGGGTCCACTCTTTTGCCACTTCTGAGCTGGGTGATAGACCACTAGGGTTTCTCAAACCAACCTTCTATTGATTTTGAAGAAGTTGATTACCAATTGAGAAAGGAGAATTTCACCCTAATTGAGAGAATTGAATTGCTACCTATTGCATTAAAGAAAGACTGAAATATATGCTTAAAACACACAACTCATCTATCTATTTTTTGAGATAACTTTCTTCAGAATAATTCTAAGCTAACACATTTGAAATCCTAACTAACCTAAGCATGCAACCTAATCTAATCAAACACTTAGCTTTTGCGCATATGAATAAGCATAACAACCTTTTTCTTTTTGTCTTTTTTTTTTTGTGAAAACATGAATGTTAATCATTCTTGATTCTATGGCAGGTGGGTTAGGCACAGAGAGAGATGGTTGTGATGGGTCAGATGGTTTGGGAGGCAAGCAAGGGTCTTCTCCTAGCTTTCGTGATGCATTTCTCACAAATCGGGCTCAAAACAAGCCACTATAGGTTGTCCTATAGGATGTCCTAATTCACCTATAGGATTCCCTGTTTTCCTACAGGAATAGGCCGAAAGCATAAGGAGTGATTTGGACAGTGGTATGGGGCTTAGGGAAGGTGATTGATGGAAGGTATAAGGCAAGGAAGTAGTTAGGATTCCCTCAGAACTCAAACCAAAGTTGAATGATGGTTGGATTTTCTCAACAAGCATGGCAAGTTGTCCTTGTGAAATGATAACTCGGATTATGGACTTAGTGGCTTTTGGCGATCATGGATGGCTAGGGTTAGGCTGAAGCTGCTGATATGAGGTCTTATTGCACTATTGAAACTCCTACAATGTAGACATCATTGTTGGCATTTACCCATAAATCATGTCAAAACAAGAAAGGTTTCCAATAACATAGGAAAGAAAAATTTCATCATTTATGAAAGCACCATGAAATCTAATGCAAATCTTAATATATCAGAAATGAAAGCTACAACCTATCTTTTAAAACTAAAATATGTTGACCTAATTGGCAGAAAAACCCTAAATTTCATAAGAAACCAAAATTCTGTCTTTTTGGGCTGAATGAGGGTTTTCCCTCAAACCATGGTCCCTGAAGGGAGGAATGAGGAAAGATCCACCTGTTATCAACCTTTCTGGTATTTCTTTATCTCTCTAAATCTACTATTAAATCTATGCACAAATGGAAGCAAACTAATCAAATTCACCAATGCTTGCAATGTAACAATGCTAAGATCAATTCAACAAGTAATCTAAGAAATAACCTAAGCATACAAGTACATTAAGAGGAACCTCTGCTGCTAGGATTGGGCCCTAACCCAAGAGCTTCAGCCCTCTGAGTCAACTCAGTGTTGGATCAAGGGAATGGTCAATTTCATTAACATATAAAAAAAAACATAACCGTGTTTTTTCATAATCCTTCAACTCGAAAGTGCTTAGTTATCTTGCATAAAAAATCTGAATCCTAATGAGGCTCTAGGCCTCCTTATTTATGCAACTGAAGTTGCCAATAACTTCCTTAAATCTAGGGAGGCTTGGCTCCCTATCTCAAGATAAATTAGTTCTTAACTATAACTGGCTCGGCTGCCAATAATCCTCATGACTCGGCTTCCTGCAACTTTGAGCTGGTGTGATTTGATTGAGGGATCTTTGAATGAGCAAGGATTTAATGAGGAAGATCCATCCCCTATAATTTCTCCTTCTTGTCTCATTCGAGTTCCTGCACCTTAATTAGCCATAATTTTCCATAATTTTCTCCCAAAAACCTGCAATCAATGCACATTAGACCACTAGACATAACATCTTACTTTTACTCATCTCATTAAGAAAAATATAATTAAAACATGTAAGGAATTATGAGAAGAGTTTGTTGAAAATGGCAACAAGAAATGCTAAAAATAGAAGTGCTAAAAATAGCAGTTTGAGTACCAGTTCTAGATTAGGCAATAGGGAATGAAAAATGGAAGTGTTAAAAATAGCATTCTATTTTTAGCATTTCAGGATGGATTCCTTTTTTAGTCAGTCCCTGGACTAAAAATAGGAAGTAAAATTCGAATTTGATAATAACAACAGTTTTTAAATTAATTAATTAATTCATCTTGAGTTAATTAGTTAAGGAAAATCAAACTTGAAGTCTATGTGAGGACATGCAACAATTTATCTATTAATTGAGGAATTTATCCATCAGTTAAAGTGATAAGGATGAGTTGCAATATTGAGTTGTAATTAGTTGGCTCAATTAACTGAGTTAAGTCCAGTTAGATTAATTTAACAGTTTGTTAAATTAATGAGAGTTCAGTTAGTTAATGCTTGCATGCATGTAACTACTGAATTTCAGATAACTGAGTATTCACTCATGGATAACTCATGCATGTCAGTTTAGACAGAGACGCAGTTGAGATCAGAGAAGCGACAATGTACTATCAGTTGGATGAATATTTTTCCGATAAAGGAAGCTCATCCACGATGAGGATTTATCTCCTTCAAGACTGCGTAGTTGGATCAGAGGTTAGTGAGTGTGTGAAGAGGCCAATTCACACAAGTGGTTGCACTGGACCCCAATCAAAATTGCAAAAGAAATAGGAGGCTTGGAGGGAAAACCAGAGGTTAGCTAGAGGCCTTTGACTGTCTATGAGTAGCATAGGTATTGCAGAGAGAGCAGGATAGCTTTTGAGTTGATTCTTTTTGTAATACTAGCTATATTTCTACTTGTATGATAATACAGAGTTGGGGTTTTAGGTTGAGGCTTTCCCTGGGTAAATTCTTCTATGTTATGTGTGATTGCTTCCTTCTTATAAGTTATATGTGTTCTTATTGATGTTGCTCATGTTCGATTAACCTTCCGCTAAATTGTTTGTAGAAGTAGATCAAGTGCTTTGCTTTAGTACATTGCATTACCAGGTGATCTATAGTGGAAATTTCTACATCGTATCGGAGCATAGGTGATCAAGGAAGAACAATATACAAGAAGGGAGAAGTTGAAGTTTGTGGTTTCTAAATATTGAATTGAGTTCTTATCACATCTATTTCACCGATGGCGTTCAGTGGTTTGAGACTCGAATATGCCCTTGATGGTAGTTCGAATTATATAGCCTAGAAGGATCGTATGGAGGCAGTATTAGAAGATAACAATCTAAAGGACTTCATTGATCAAGAAGTCTAGAAGCCGACTGGTGCTACTCAATTGGTGGAATGGAAAAAGTGTGTGGCTAGAGCAAGGAGAATCCTCCTGGAGGGAGTTTGAAATCACATTGTCTCGAACTTCCATGGGAAGGAGACTCTGTTTTCGATGTGGAAAACATTGAAAGATCTTTATCAGAATAACAGTGATCAGACGAAGCTGGCACCGAAGGACAAACTTCTAAAGATCAAGTGTGAAAAGGGTGACACAATCTCTATGTATCTGAACAATCTCACCACATGCAGGGATGAGCTTGGAAGTGTAGGGATCGTGACAGCTGATGATGACATGGTGAGTCTTGCACTCCTTGGTCTTCCTAAGAGTTGGCATAGCTACCAGGACTTGGTTAATGGAAGAGAGAAACTGCCACATTGGGAACGACTTTGGTCGGATTTGATGCAGGAGGAGATAAGAAGAAGCACCATAGATGGTTCTTCATCCATGGAGTGTGAAGAAAACTATGCCTTAGTGAGTAAGGCGAAGAAGGGGAAGGAGAAGGTTTCTCATTCCGAATCCAATTCTTCCCATGGTGGGAAGAAGTTTGACAAATCGAAAGTGTGATGCTTTCTTTGTCATGAGGTGGGCCATTTTGCTACAAATTGTCCACAGAGGAAATCCAAGAAGGGATCTGGGGAAGGATCTGAAGGTGAGGCACTTGCGTCATAGTTCGAGTTGGATTTCACACTCTTCGCATGTATGGTTTCATCCATGGTTGGAAGTGGTTGGTTTCTTGACAGTGGAGCTTCTTTCCACATGACTGGTGACAAGAGTTTGTTCAGTACTTTGGAGGAGAAAGATCTCCAGATACTCATAATGATGGGTAATGATGAAAAGTATAGTGTCTCAGGTGTAGGCACGGTTATTTTTCAGAGGGAGAATGGAGCTCGCCTTACCTTGATCGATGTCAAGTATGTATCAGGACTGAAAATAAACTTGGTGTCGATTGCGATGCTTGAAGACAAAGGCTATGATGTAGTCTTCAGTAAGGGAAAGGTTTTCCTTAGACACATCATCACTAGACAGGTGAAGCAGATTGGTTCACGGGTCAAGAACCTGTATGCTCTTGAGGTTCAAGATGCATGCAAAGCCTTGAGCAGAAAGGCAACTGATGGAGACTTGGTGGTTGAGAGGGAGAGTATATTACCTCTCAACACGCAGCGCCAGTAGAAGTCTCAGATGATTATGGAGGAGCCATGATTGGTGCAGTAGCTTCAGGAGGTTGTGGAGTAGCCACAACAGGGGAAGCTGAGAGGAGATCGAGTAGAGACATCTACTCATGTAGAGACCTCCATTAGGGGGAAACTTCGAGCCAGGTGGGCTGTGGGATCACATGTAGCCATACCTCCAGGTAGGAGGTGGGGTGATGTGGAGTGATTGTCCCAAGGAGGAGGGGCAGGATCCTTGAGGTACCCAACCTCTTTGATTCGACTTTGCTACAGAAGCCCTCATGAGGAGTAGTAGGAATGATTTATTGGGTATAGACGGATGCAGATGGAGTAGCAGAGAGAGCTACAACGTAGGAATCCCAAGACAACGTAGAGCTAGCAAGCTAAAACAATACGAGAGGCACAAGTGTGTTGCACCAGTGCAGGATGGCACAAAGAGGTGTGCAATGGTGCTAGATGCATGGAGATGTTGTAGTAGCGTAGAGGTCAGAGAGAGAGCACTTATCAGCAGCAGGTAGAGCTTTAGCATTAGAGTATGTTTCTAGCCCAACAGAGAGGTTAGTTGGGAGTTTTTTTGTTCCGAGAGTTGTTGGAGCAACCACACTTGGTAGAAGTGTTGCATGTAGAACATTCTGAAGGTATAGGATTGGGTTCGAGAGGAAGCCTTTCTTGTTGAGAGGGAGTGTTGAAAATGGCAACAAGAAATGCTAAAAATAGCAAATTGAGTACCAGTGCTGGATTGGGCAACAGGGAATGAAAAATGGAAGTGCTAAAAATAGCACTCTAGTTTTAGCAGTTCAGGATGGATTCCTATTTTAGTCAGTCCCTGGACTAAAAATAGGAAGTAAAATTCAAATTTGATATTAACAATAGTTTGTAAATTAATTAATTAATTCATCTTGAGTTAATTAGTTAAGGAAAATCAAACTTGAAGTCTATGTGAGGACATGCAACAGTTTATCTATTAATTGAGGAATTTATCCATCAGTTAAAGAGATAAGGATGAGTTGTAATATTGAGTTGCAATTAGTTGGCTTAGTTAACTGAGTCAAGTCCAGTTAGATTAATTTAGCAGTTTGTTAAATTAATGAGAGTTTAGTTAGTTAATGCTTGCATGCATGTAACTATTGTATTTCAGATAACTAAGTATTCACTCATGGATAACTCATGCATGTCAGTTCAAACAGAGACCCAATTGAGATTAGAGAAGAGACAATGTACTATCAGTTAGATGAATATTTTTCCTATAAAGGAAGCTCATCCATGATGAGGATTTATCTTCTTTAGGATTGCGTAGTTGGATCAAAGGTTAGTGAGTGTGTGAAGAGACCAATTCACACAAGTGGCTGCACTGGACCCCAATTAGAATTGCACAAAGAAATAGGAAGCTTGGAGGGAAAACCAGAGGTTAGATAGAGGTATTTGATGGTCTATAAGCAGTAGAGGTATTGCAGAGAGAGCATGATAGCTTTTGAGCTGATTATTTTTGTAATACTAGCTATATTTCCACTTGTATGATAATACAGAGTTGGGGTTTTAGGCTGAGCCTTTCCCCGGGTAAATTCTTTTGTTTTATGTGTGATTGATTCCTTCTTATCAGTTATATGTGTTCTTATTGATGTTTCTCATGTTCGATTAAGCTTCCACTAAATTGTTTGTAGAAGTAGATCAAGTGTTTTGCTTTAGTACATTGCATTACCAGGTGATCTACAGTGGAAATTTCTACAGAGTTGATTTTAGTAACCTTGGAGGTGTATTATGGTCCATATATTTTACCCAATGATGAGCCTCATCATCACCCCCTACTAAAAGTGTTGCTCATCCTCTGACAAACTCAATCTATGTCCATGTCCTTCATTTCTCTCGTGGCTTCCCTGACATCCCATGCTTCTGTTCTAGTCTCTTCTTCTTGTGAATAAAATCCCGCCTTCCTCTCTATCTTTTCCCAGTGCTTTCTTTCTTCTTCTTCTTTCCTTCCTTCCAACATTCCCAAAAGCAATGGTGGAATGAGCCTCAAGCCAACCTAATTGACTTTGAGTCTTTGTAGTGCCTGCTTATACATTGGGGTTTTATTTAGTACCTCTCTCATTTTGTCAGGAGAATGATATTCTCTAATTTTTAGGTTGTAAGGCAAGGTGTTCCATCTCCTATGGCAAGCTTGTTGGCTGTCATCTCCTAGCAATTTGAACATGTATTCAAAGTGTTTTACTTCCTGTTCTTGTACAACAAGGTACCTTGGTGCAAGCTTGGGATCATTTGCAATGAGGTTGTGGGTGTTGATGACAACCATTGGGTTAGATTGTTTTGCTCTAATCATAAGGGGTTTTGTCTCTTCTTTTGCCATTACCTTTGTCATCTCTGTAGCTCTTTCCTCCTCATGATTCATCCATGATGCTAAGGCCATCAATTGCAAGTCACCTAGCTTGGGATTTGGGCCCCACACATTTAAATCTATCAATGCCAAATTGTGTAGGTAAAACTCAGACATTTTTTTCTCTATCTTCCAAGGTGCTTTGATCAAATGGATCAATGAATTGTCTATATTCTTGCAAGGGCATAGTTCCTCTTTGTGCTAGGGTCTTTTCTTGGAATTGTAGCTATTTTTCCTTGAGGTACAAGGCATAAGACTTTGTTAGCATCCTACATTGGATTTCCTCCATGGAAAAACTGGTCATAGTTGCCAATTGGCTTTCCCTTTCCTGTAGCTCCTTCCTTAGCCATGTCTTCTCAGCCTGTAGCTGAGATTTCATGATTGCTTCTCTATCTCTTATGCTGCTCACTTCTCTGCCCCTCTCCTACAATTTCTCCTCCATGTGGCCTACATCCTCTACCCCTTTTGATTTGGAAATTTGCATCCACCTGTGTGTCCTTTCCCTCTCTTTTTCAAGTTCAAGGAATAGGGGAATGGACAACTTCTTTGGTATCACCCTACCTCCTTCAATGAACCTGTAGTAGGAGTTGAGGTCCGGCTGTGGGCTAGGTTCTCTTAGTTCTTGGTCTTCTTCCTTTGTTTCTTGTTGAGTAATTCATTCCTGGTCTCTTTTCTATGTTTCCTGTAGGTTTGACAGAGTTTCTTATAGGATGGTCTCTGCTTCTTGTAGGTCTATCTGTGTCTCCTATAGGAGCCCTTTTCCCTTTGATGAGGCTAACCTTGTGACATGCCTCCTAACATAGGTAATTCGAGATTGGGGAGAAGCTTTTTTTGATGATCCTTCTCCTTCATTTTTATTTGGAGGGGCTGCCTTCTATTGTTGCTTTGGTGAATCCTATATGACAATTGGAGTTTTGGTGGGGGTTTGAGGTTTTCCTTGTCTAATCCTAGTTCTTTTTCTTATCTTGAAGTACAGTGGGGTTTGTCTTTGCCTCTTCCGCTTTGACTTGACAGGTGTACTTAAGGCAGTAAGAACAGCTGCTACCTCTTTCTTTGTAGGCTCTGGGGATACCCTTGGTGATTCTTCTTCCTCTATCTTAAGCTGCAGACCTTCATTCCTCCTTCTATCCTTTTTCCTCTTTTCCATTTTCTTTCTCATCCTCTTCCTTTCCTTCCTCTATTTCTTCACTCTGCTCATATATTTCTTCTTTTGTTTCCTCCTCTATCTCCTCTTCATTTTCCTCCTCTATTTCTTGTTCAATATCCTCCTCTTTTTCTTGTTCAATATCCTCCATTGTTCCTTCTCCTTTTCCCTCTTTTGTTTCTTCTTCTGCCTCACTAGCAGTAGGGCTTTTGTCATATTCAATAGCTTGAATTTATCCTTCTGCCTGCACATATGTAAATGTTGTCCATGCAATAGGGAGTCTTAATTTTTGTAGAGCATATTCAAGGATGAGTTTGATCAACCCATGATGGGCTAGCTGTTGTGGTGAAGTAAAATTCTAAGTGCGGACATATACAATTCCTCTAGCCCGAGAGCAGGTCTAGCCATAAACAAGACATTCTATGGAATATTTTCTTAGGTTAGAACCAATTAAGAGGGCCTACCTCTTAGGACTCTTATCCCATTTGGTGATGACCTTGTTTCCTTGCTCTAGCTATCTCCTGTTTCCTTCTTCGAGCACTTGAAACAAGTAAACAACAACAAACAACAACTGTGATAATAGATAAATTGTATTCAACCTACTTAGCAAGTTAAGAAACATTAAGCCACAAACATGTGAGATGGCATATCATGTAGGAAATCAATTGATAGTTGCATATATATTAAATCAAGAAGAGATTACAACTGTTGTCTTGATGTTGTTTTTCTCCTCCGACAAATTCGAGTTCCCACACACTTCCGTTAGCATTCCATGATGGCCTCAACAATGGTATTTTTAAGGATCTTCCCTTTAGTCTTCACACTAAACCAAATTCACACTTCTCCCTCACACACAACTAGAGAGCTATAACTATTAATAACTTGTTGATTACTCCACATCCAAAACTTCAACCAGAGCCTAATTAGGACTAGCTTGTGTTTGGGAAAGAGGGAGGTTTATATAGCATGGATGGAAGGGAGATGGTTCCTCTTCTCATGGGAGAAGGTCTTATCTCTTGAGGTAGTTCCATCCTAATAGGGTAAAGGAGCCTAAAATGACCTCCTTGACTCCATTCGGCCTAACCATTTACCAGACTTCCGTCACAAAGCTTCTAGAGCTGGAAGCTTCAGTTCTTTATTTAAAAAAATTTCCAAAAGAGGATTGACGCGACTGGAAAAGTCTCAGTCACTCCAATCAGCGCTAGGGACAATTATAATCCCTACATATCAGTGCGAGGAGGACATAGGTCATTAGCACCGATTTTGTAAACTGGGAAAAACAGAAGATTTTTGGGAAATGATGCAAAAGGGAATTGTTTTGCTCATGAAGAGGGACACAATGGGAGTTTCTCCATGAAGGGAAAGCATGTAGGGTTCACTATAGAGGTTCTCCAGGATCATGGAATGGGGAGTATAAGGACAGTGAAAAAATGTTGTTTAACATATTCCCCCTAAAGCGTGAAGGCCTAACTAGAGTGGGGTGAAATGATTTATAAATCAGTGTGGGGAACCAGAGTCTGTCTTTGAAAAAATTGCAAGTGAGTACAGATACATATACATTACTGAAAGCTCTGTCAAATGATACATGAATTGTGGTATGGACGCAACCATCCAAAGAATGATCATGAAAATGGATCCAGGCATGGGCGTAGCCATCCGATAAAGAAGATCATATCGAAACCAAGGTATGGTTGTAGCCATCCAATAATGAAAAGGATCACATATGACAACTCATGGTATGGTCACAGCCACCCATCTGAAAGAGACATGCATATTAGCACAATCATGTCACATCACCATGCAACCTGGACTTTTGTAATCTAAGCCCAGGGACTTGCACTCCAACACTACCAGATCAAAGTACAAATTCTAACATATGAATAGATGTGTTGACGTCAAACATGCTAGAAATTTGTTTGATTACCGACCGATGATGTGAACTGTTAACAAGCGCGAGAGAAACCACTAATAATGACAATGGTCCTCAAGGTACTATCAGCGCAATTCACAGAATATGAATAAAGTAACTAAAGCCGAACACCCGTGAAATCACCCGATCGAAAGCCAATTATGTGAACTTGTCGTTGAGTGTGAAGAACTTGCCATTAGGGCATCCAATCTCTATGGTACTACAAGGGAGTCTCTCAGTAAAATTCCTGGATAATGAGCTGAAGTTGATAGGAGGCGACTGTGTCAAAGGAGGGCCATGATGTATCCTACATCATCAACACGAGACAAAGGGATGCAAAATGATTTTGAATGATACAGAGAATCAGGGGTAAGTGTAACTGCAGAAGGACAACTCTTTAACATATCGGCGACACGACTCAGAGTTTGGTAGCTTTCAGATCCATAGGATCAATGGTCATGATGATGTGGCAGAGATCAATTGGAAGGTAAAAATAAATGGCCCAACCCAGGAAGGTCAATGAAGAAAAGGAGGATATCCCAACCCGACATGAAACAGAAAGTGTCATGTTCAAGAGTGAGCTGCCGACATGACTGATTGAATTTCGAAAATTTCCCCCACCATTTATGGCAGGCACCCCAATTATTTTTTATCGCAAGCTTGAAGGGGATAGCATGTGCTTGCACTGTAAGTCCATCCTTACATTTGTGTCTCTTGAGTTCGAAAAAGTAGAAAATGATACTTGAGAGAACCTCTTGACCATTTCATTCAAGGAGTACCTTTTTCGTAACTAGTGCATCCCAGCCTAAAAAAGGGGTAGACTTATATTGGGTGCACGACATTTCACATCCGTTAATGAGTTCAAAACGACAAGAGATCGACAATCTTTTCGTGTTTAAAGGGTCGAAAAAGAGCTTGAAAGAGGACCCCCCATTTTATTCTCTTTTACGAGTCAAAAGGGAAAAATACTCGGAAATCTTTTCATATGAGTTTTATGAGTCGAGAAAAGAGCTGAAACGTGACTCATCACCATCATCGAATATCCATCACCTGTCATTGTGCGAAAGGTAAAATGCATTATCCAATTCTTGAGGCAAAATAGGTCAAAAACACTTAAAAACCCCTAATATTTCATGAAAACTTGAATAAAAGGAGGGAAAAGTAAATATTTTTTACCATTTACCATTTTACCTTTGTGTGAAAAAAAATTTACCCACTTTTGCCCTAATTTTTCTGGAGCAGATTGTGGGAGATCCAGGAGGTGATTTGTTGAGTCGTCAGTTGCAAGTAAGAGCCAAGTCCTTAAGCTATATTTCCATACTGTTTATTCCTGTTTTTATCCATTTTTTGGATTTCTAAGGGAGGTTTTGGCAAAAAAAAATCTCTCTCGGTCGATGCGATTTCTGGGCATGGAATCGCGTTGGCTGAGGGTTGCTTTAATGACCAATCATGTCATTGGTGCAACTGTTTTTAAAACAGGGACACCAACGCCGTAAACAAAGAAAAATCAATTTTTCTTTTAAATCCACTGTTTGAATCCAAATTTCAGTTGCCAAAAATTATTATTAACTCGAATACATGGTTTTTGCAGGAAGGAATCATCGAAAATGGTAGATTGGAAAGAACATGAGCACGAAGATTTGGACACCCAAGCAATGGCTGATCCGAACTACTTGGATGCCTTAAGGAACTATGGGCTCCTCTAGGACATAAATCGGGAAAATTTTATCAATGGTCACCAGGAGCTGGAGTTGGAAACTTCAGACATCTATTTCATCACAGGACTGTCCGGGAGAGGGGAACCAATCAACCTATATGGGTCTCGACCGATTGGGGCAAGCATATCCATGCTACTTGCCAAACATTGCCCAGAAGCCCTCAAATCCAAGAGAGACAAGATTGAGATTGCCATTGTGCGAGATCTTACACTGAGAGTGCTACTATTGACCATCAACAGAGTGGTTGGGTCCCAAGCAGGGCATGAAACCAACAAATCGAAGTTTCTGTATGCTATCGACTGTACAACACCAACGATCTTCAATTGGGCAGAAGCCATGAAGATCAACATCAAATGCCAGCTATTAAAAGCTAAGGTGGGAAATGTGAAGCAATTTTTCTTTGGATCTGTGCTAGTGACCTTCTTCCTGGAGCAGGTTCCGTTGTTCCAGTATCAACTGATTGAGGTAGATCCACCGATACCACAAGACCCATGGATGGTCCGTTGGAGTCGTTTGATGCCTAGAATCACCAGGGGCTAGAAAATGTCCTACAAGCTTGCATTCTTCTCATGGATATGACTACAGTTGATCATAGTGGAGGATTGGCTGTATAGCAGTACCGCATTCTACAGAGATCTGGATATGCCGCTTCCAGATGGGGAGGATTTTGATGATGAAGGTAAAAAATCAATTTTAAATTTTTTGATTTTTAATTGTTTTTGATATACATGTGTTTATAAAATTTTATTTTATCAATGTAGATGTTGGACTAGAGTGTCCTACTAGGATGTCCCCCATATCCAGGTGCGTCGCTTACCAGCTTGATGTCGCTCCTTATCAGGAAGGAATTGACAACGAGGAGGAGATCATGAGGAACCTCTGTTGGGTTGTTAATATGCCATTATTATTATCACTTTTGAACACTTATCCTGCCCATTTCCACTATTCTTCATCATATCATTTGTTATAATTTATCATTTAAATCCATTTTATAAATTATTTATGCTCTTATGAATGAATATTATTTATTCTCCTTTATTTCTAATAAATTGATGATTATGAATTATTTTATCAATGATAGTTCTAATAAGTTGGTTATAACATTATTCACCATTTTTAGCCTCCAAGGTAACTTCCAGATTAAGATTTGATTTTTAAAAGTGCCAACTCAGAAATTCGCTGGAATAAGGAGTGACAGTTTTGCGGTTGAGATTTTGAGCAAATGAAGACGAATCTGAGAAATCCGGAACATGGGTTTTGTCCAGAACGGGCCCAATTAACTTATTAAAAGAACAGTTTGCCCAAATTTGGCTTGTACTATGAGAAACACAGGGTTCTTTGAGCACAATTTTCTCAGATTGACTGTTGCGGCCGTCCTTCAAATCTCAGCTACAAAGCCAAATTCGTCTTGCTTTTGTTGAGAGATGGAAGGAGATATATTTTCTTGTTGATCAAATGGTTAGAATCAATCCAATTTTGTAAAAGAAATCATGTTGTACTTATCTTTATTGTAACTTCTCTCTGATCTCTCTATTTAAATGAAAACAGAGATCAGAGGGGGGGAGGACTTCAGAGGGACTTTTGGGGATTCGAATGATGGAATTGAGAGAGATGGAATGAATATTATTTTGAACTGTAATTTTATTTGCAGACTCTCACTGCTGAGAAGACACAACTCAATGTAATGTTGTTCGATTTGATGATCAATATATAAGCAGAGTTATTATTCCTTCGCATCTTCTGAAGCACTACCGACAGTGATCACTAGTGGTTAAGGGCCCAACCCCGGTGGATTCACTTGTCGTTCCTGTACCATTATTTCATGATCTTTATTGTGTGATGGTTTAATTTTATTTCTACTTATCGTAATCATGTAATTTTACTGCTTGGTATTTCCAGATTGAATGAACAGATCTGTTTTATATACTGTACTTAAATTGCGTTGTTGTTCATTTCCTTCTTAACAGAGCTCACTGCTTTTTGCCAACATGTTGTTGCGCTGTTCATTTCATCTTCAAAGCTGCGCTGATCACTCCAATAATTTAACAATTTTTTGTTCATTACAGTTATATAAGTTTGGCTATTCAGTTCTAATACTTAGCGTTGTTATTCATTTACTTTCTGCAATTATTTAAGCTTACCTTTCAGCATTCTTTTAGTTAGCACAATTGTTTCATTTTCATCAAGTTTTAGTAATACGATTGATTTAATTCTTTGCACTTTCCAATTGGTTATTTAGTGTTGTGTGTGAGATCAACAACTGTAAAGGACATTGGCTATCGCTGCCTAAGTTCTCAGATTGTTTATCTTATTTATGTTTGATTTCAATTGCATCAATATCCAGAGGAATGAGTTATTGCTACTGTATCCTCAATTGATGGTTGTTTGAGTGAATGATTTAGTTTAGAACATTTCAGTTTCTTGCTGTTCCATTTACGGTTGTTCCATTTTAGACTTGTTGTTCCATTTCCTATTTGCTGTTCTATTTTACTTTCTGTCGTTCCATTTACTTGTATTTGATACTTTGGTGTGAGAGAAGGTCTAAGGCTGTAGTGAGCCTCAACAGTCGCTGCCTAGCTCCCAGACCTATGGTCCATGCTCTAATTTCCTTTCCATCAGTTTCTAGAGGGATGGGTTATCACTTCCGCACCCTTGACTGATAAGTTGCCTTATGTGATTTTATCCTTTTGAAGTAATTTAGTCATATTTTAGCATCCGTATACCCTTGTATTTTCTGAACGCTATACTACTAAACATTACTCTTGAGTAAATAGCCGCCTCAGACTGAGTACACTCTTGAAATAAAAAGTCGTACCTGGGTTGACAATTAATGTGAGGTAATTAGGTGTTAAAAAGACCCTTTT
>APFE030521876.1:3421-13713 GCA_000404065.3 Pinus taeda | reverse complement strand
GGAGTAAAAAAAAGCATCGATGCAGAAGGAACTAAAGCAATTGGCTAAGGATAGGGAGGAAGAAAGGCAGCAACGAGAACAAATGGAAAAAGTCATTGCTGAGACTTGCAGCACAGTTCCGGACATGCAGGTTCGTGAGAATTAACCACCAGAAGAAAATGTCGCGAAGCTTTCTCTCGTGATCAAGGACTCAAAGGATACTATGGTTAAGTGTAAATTTGAATACGCAGTGCAGATATCATAGCTGTGAATAATATTGCAGCTAAGTACGCCACCAGAGGTTCAGGAGCAGAGACAATGGGACCTCATCGCTACATTGTGTAATATTCCTAACCCGGAATGAACCATAAACCCCAGCAAAAACTCCAACCAAATATGTGCAAATGATATAATAACCTAGAAGTGATAAAATAACAGTGGAACAACATATAATAATGTAAACCGGAAATATAAGCAGATACAAGAAATGCAGCGAGAAATGCTAAGCCATTTTATTATACTGAGCAATAAAGTGAGTACAAGAGGTGATCAGACAGATGGCACCTCGACTTGCACCAAGCAAGTGAAGAAATACTCTTAGAATGACAAGAATGGCCTCTCTGCGTGGATGTTGTTGTTGCTGTGCTGCTGCTTCTAGGAAACAAATAATAATTTGGGGTTGCTCCCCTCGTCGAAAAAAGCTGAAACTTTGGATTTGGGCTCTACTCAAGAAACCCAGAAAAACCTAGAAAGCTTTCTGGGTATGGCTAACCCCTGAAAATAACTCTCCTAGGGATCTGCGTAGTTCCTCAAAGGCTTTGTGTTGCCTCTGAAAATCCCTCTAAATCCTGCCTGAAACTCCACCTGGAAACTCTTCCAAAATCCACCAATAGGCAAGGGCTGGTCCCCTTCTCACTCACATAGCATAAATCCTCCTGCAAACCCCAATCCCCAACAACTGCCAGAATGAACTGCGTCCCTCTCCTAGTGCTGTGCAGTCCTCCAAAACACTGCTAAAACTACTGCTGGAATACTGATGAAACTACTGTTGAAACACCAATGGAAATACCTTGCCCAAGCAGGTACTCGAAGTCCCCCAGGGCTAAGGGTGAGATCTCCGAACGGAGACACTCGATGCACTAAACAGTGCTGCAGACTAGCTAAACAGCCAGCGTGCTCAAAAGTCAAACGACTGGCTCCAAATGCACATAACTGAATGAATCAAAATGAGGGGGATCCTGTCTATTTTATAGCCTATGCCTCTCACAAACCCTAGGCTCACCTCCTCCTGCGCGATTCCCCTCTTGCCACGTGTGCTTTTCCTCCTGCACAGTCCCTCCATGTGTCTGCGTGGGCCCCATTTCTGCGTCTCCCTTTGGCCCCCTAGGCTCCCCTTAAGTCACAACGTTGTGCTACCTAGGAAGCGACTTTTTATTCTAAAGTGAGTTATGTTCCTCTATCCTCACTTTTTATTTACAAATAACTATAGAAGGCAAAAATTGGGCAAAATCGAATATTCCAATTAGCCATAGCTAATTAGGAATATTACAATCTCCCCTGGCAAAATGTTGCTTGTCCTCAAGCAATTGAAGTGATGGATGCTGTAAGATCTTCTCACTCTCCCAAGTGGCATCCTCATCCAACAAATTCTTCCACCTCACCAAGAATTCTTGGACCGTCTTGCTCCGCAGCTGTCTCTCTCTAGTGTCAATGATAGCCTCCGGTTGTAATACCAAATGCCCCTCATCATCCATGGGTGGTAGCTCATCTGTCACGGTCACCCATTGCCCCAATGCCTTCTTTAGGCATGATACATGAAAAATGTTATGACTCTTGCTGCCTTGGGGCAGCTCCAACTCATATGCAACCTGTCCAATCCTGCGTATCACCTTGTATGGCCCATAAAAGCGGGGCTTGAGCTTCTCAACCCCCTTCTGCTTCAGTGATGACTGTTGGTATTGGTATGGTTGTAACTGTAGGTAGATCATGTCTCCTACCTCGAACTGCCTCTCCACCCGACCCCTGTCGACATACAACTTCTGTTGGTTCTGCATTGTAGCCATGTTATCCTTGAGAGCTCGGAGCATATCCTGACTCTCTTGGATCCAAATCTTGGCTCTAGGAGCCCTACTATCACCAAAAATCATGTTTACAAAAGATAAAGGATGATACCCATATAAGGCATAGAATGGTGACATACCAATGGACATGTGATGCGAAGTATTATAGCAATACTCCCCCAGATGCAGCCACTTCAGCCATGCTCGCTGCTGCCCACTGACATAGTTACACAAGTAACCCTCTAGCCACTTGTTAATTATCTCCGTCTGTCCATCCATCTGTGGGTGATAGTTGGTACTCGGTGTCAACTCCGTCCCCACCAATCGGAAAAGCTCCTGCCAAAACCCACCCATGAAATGCCTGTCGCTGTCATTGACGATGGTCTTAGGAAGACCATGTAGCCTAAAGATCTCCCTAAAGAACAGCTCGGCCACCTGTGCTACTGTATAGTGTGCAGATATGCCAAAGAAATGTGCGTACTTCGTCAGTCGATCAACGATGACAAAGATACAATCCTTTCCCTGTACCATGCACAACCCTGTGATGAAATCCATCGAAATACTCTTCCATTTCCCCTCCGGAATGGGAAGAGGCTGTAATAATCCCATGGGATGGCTCATCTCTCCCTTGTTCCTCTGGCAAACATCACACCCCCGGATGTGTTGGAGTACGTCCTCCTTGAGGCCCTTCCATGAGAACCTCTCCCTAATGGCCCTGTAGGTTTTGGTAAAACCCTGATGTCCTGCCAATGGGGAATCATGTGATGCCTAGAGTATCTTCTTCTTGAGCTGAGACCCCTCAGTCAAGATTATCTTGTCCCTGTAATAGATGATCTCATCGACCATCCTGTACCTATCATCTGCCACCTGCCCATCTAGAACCTCACATGCAAATATATCCTTGGAGTACTCTACTAAGAGTTGAGCCCTCCAATCGGTATCCAAGCTCATAAGAGGCAACGTGGATGGTCTACGTGAAAGGGCATTTGCTACCACGTTGTTCTTACCCTTGACATACTCAATGTCAAAGTCATATGCTTGGATCTTGCTGATCCACTTCTGATGCTTCTCCTGTAGTTGCTTCTGCTCCAAAAAGAACCTAAGGCTGTTGTGATCAGTCCTCACCCTAAACCTGTTACCCACCAAATACTGCCGGTACTTAGCCAATGCATGCATGATGGCCAGCATCTACTTATCGTATATAGAATACAACCTCTAGTGCGGAAGGAGCTTTCGGCTCTCAAAGGCTATAGGTTGACCTCCCTGCATCAATACTGCGCCGATCCTCTCTCCCGACACATCACACTCCAAGACAAATGGCTATGTAAAATTTGGCAACGGAAGCACTGGGCAGCTGCTCATAACCTCCTTAAGCCTGTCAAAGGCTCGCTACACTGTATCTGACCAACTAAATGCCCCCTTCTTCGTCAAATCTGTCAGGGGTGCAGCAAGCTGTGAGAAACCTTTGATGAACTTCTGGTAGTAAGTGCAAATGCCAATGAATCCTCAAAGTTCTGTCACGTTTCTCGGCTCCAGCCATTCCCTGATGGCCTTAATCTTCTCGTCATGGACCCTCACTCCATCCACCCCTATGATGTTTCCCAAATACAACATCTCCGTCAACCCAAAATCACACTTGGAGAGTTTGGCATAGAACTGTTGCTCCTGTAAGATACACAATACTGTCTCAATGTGCTCGAGATGCTCTTCCCAAGTCTTGTTGTGAATGAGAATATCATTGAAGAACACCAACACAAACTTCCTCAAATGACTATGGAAGATGTGATTCATGCAGGACTGAAATGTAGTTGGGGCGTTTGTTATCCCAAAAGGCATCACCAAGAACTCAAAGTGCCCATAGTGACACCTGAAGGCAGTCTTGGGAATATCCTACTCCCTCACGCGAATCTGATGGTACCTAGATCTCAAATCAATCTTTGAGAAGAATCGTGCTCCCCTCAACTCGTCCATCAACTCATCGATCTTGGGTATGGGGTACCTGTTCTTTAGGGTCTTCTTGTTCAGGGCCCTGTAGTCAATGCACATCCTCAATGTACCGTCCTTCTTCTTCACCAACACCACCAAAGAAGCAAAAGGACTCGTGCTCGGACGAATGTGCCCAAGTGCCAACGACTCTTGGATAGCCTGCTCAATCTTGTCCCGATAGGCCTTGGGGTGCCTATAGGGGATGGTGATCACTGTCTGGATGCCCTGCTCAAGCTCGATAGTGTGCTAAAGTCCCTGATCCGGTGGCTGTCCCAGTGGAATCGCTCCAAACACTAAGGCATACCGATCAAGGATGGACTGGATCTTTAGATGTACCGTCTACCCTGTAGTCCCTGCCTTTGATGCACACAGCTCCACTGCCATTCTGTGTCTCCCTTCCAGAAGACTGCCTCCATCTGATGAGCCGACACAGTTTGAGGCATATATGTGTGCTGTCCCCATAACTTCTCATGCCTCCTTGTCTTCTCATCATCCCACTCCATCTCTAGGGTCTTCCAATCCATCGTGACCTTCCCTAGGGTGATAAGCCTCTGAACACCCAGTATCATGTTGGTGTCCAGAATATCGACCACGAAAAAGTGGTCAGTCAATGTGTAGGTGCCCATCGTCACCAAAAGCTCTGGAATATAATGAGCACATGTCATGGTCTGATCTCCTATGACCAATACTAAAAACCCATTGAAGCTCTCTGCCTGAATACCTCTCCGCTCAACCATCTGTGCATCGATGAAGTTGTGGGTTGCCCCACTGTCAACCAAAACTGATATGCACTGGCCACGTACTATCCCTCATACGCGTAGCGTCAGATACTTGGGAACTCCCCGTAATGCTGCAAGGGCCCCTCCGGTGGGTGAAAAAGATGCACCACCTACTGGTGGTGGTGGAGGTGGCAAAGGTCCCTGTATGGCATGGCTATCTCCTGCCTCCACATCCTCCTTGTCATCCTCTTCTCCATTGCTCTCGGAGAAGACCTCAATAAAATGTGCTTTGCCAGCAGCACATCTATGTCCTGGTGCCCATGGCTCCTGACAAGTGAAGCACAACCGCTTCTTCTTCAGCTCCCTCCTGGCATCGTCGTCAAGATGTACTCATCATAGATTCCCCTTTGGAGGTGGAATCCTCACGTCCTTCCCTTTAGACTGAAAAGGCTATCTTTGGGGGTAAGGTGCTCGGGTCCTGGGTAAAACATACTATAAATCCCAAGTCCTGCTCATAGCGTCCTGGAGCGTAGCTGGTCTAGTGGATCAGACTAGACCCTGAAGTGGCTCTGTTAACCCCTCAACATACATATAGACCCTCCATGTCGTGGATAGGTCTGGCACCATCATGAAGACCCTCAAGAAATCAACAATGTAGGTCTCTGGGCTCCTTGTTTGCTTGAGACTTGTCAGCTCAACCAAATGTTGCTCTGGATCCCTCCAATCAAAACACTCCATCAATCTCCTAGTAAACTCGTCATAGGTCATCACTGTGGAGTACCCCAGTGTAACCATCCCATGAAACCACCAATCCTGGGCCTTGCCATCCAAATGCAATGTTGCCACCTTGATGGCCTCTGCCTCCGACATTTGGTTAAGTTGGAAATAAATGTCCAGCTTCTCTACCCAAGACTTTGCCAAACTATTTGACGAACCATTAAACATAGGCAAATGGAATCTACTCGCTGCTTGGTGAGTATCACCATCATGGTAATGTCAGTACCCTCTGTGATGGTCGCGGGGTCTGCTATCTCGCTGGAGCTGAACAAAATCTCTGAATGAGAGGGCTTCCCTGAACTCTTGCCCATAGGCCTAGTACTTTGCAAAATAATCGCCCATATGTTCGGGCTCTGCCTCCTGCTGGGCTATGGCCCCCGTGTCTGCTCCTAAGAAATTGGACATGGTAGAGCATGTAGGGGCATGTGAGGCCACCAGCTGCGTAGTATCACGTTGCTCTGGTAAGTGATGGGATGCACCTGATCCCTCACCAATCTGAAAAACTCGTGGGCTCTCATGCTGGCTGGCCTCTACTGCTATGAATCTCTGCCCCATCACCTCAATCTGTCTCGATAGATCCTGCACTGATTTGAGGAGCATATCCGCAAATCTCTTCCCGTCCTCGTCTCCTATCTGCTCTGCATCCACTACTGGCTCTCTCTATTCTGCGTCTACCACAGGTTCCTCTCGCTCTGTGTCTATCACACGAACACAATCTCCCTCTCTGTAGGTATTCTCCAACCTACATCCAATATCTATGTACCTCCTACATCTGTAACAAATGTATGGTTTTTCCCCCAGTGTCATAGATTTCCAGCTCCACAGGTTGAGCCAGATCTATGCTCCGATACCACTGTAATATTCCTAACTTGGAATGAACCACAAACCCCAAAAAAATCTCCAACCAAATATGTGTAAATGATATAATAACCCAGAAGTGATAAAATAAAATTGGAACATCATATAATAATGTAAACTGGAAATATAAGTAGATACAAGAAATGCAACGATAAATGCTAAGCCATTTTATTATACTGAGCAATAAAATGAGTACAAGAGGTGATCAAACAGATGGCACCTCGACTTGCACCAGGCAAGTGAAGAAATACTCTCAGAATGACAAGAATGGCCTCTCTACGTGGATGTTGCTGTTGTGCTGCTGCTAGGAAACAAATAATAATTTGGGGTTGCTCCCCTCGTTGGAAAAAGCTGAAACTCTAGATTCGGGCTCTACTCAAGAAACCCAGAAAAACCCGTAAAGATTTCCGGGTATGGCCGACCCTCGAAAATAACCATCCCGAGGATCTGCGCAATTCCTCCAAGGCTATGCGCTGCCTATGAAAACCCCTCTAAATCCTGCCTGAAAATCCACCTAGAAACTCTGCCAAAATCCACCAATAGGCAAGGGCTAGTCCCTTGCTCACTCACATAGCATAAATCCTCCTGCAAACCCCAATCCCCAACAACTGCCAGAATGAACTGCGTCCCTCTCCCAGTGCTGCGCAGTCCTCCAAAACGCTGCTAAAACTACCGTTGGAATACTAATGAAACTATTGCTGAAACACCAATGGAAATACCTTTCCCGAGTAGGCACTCGAAGTCCCCCGGGGCTAAGGGTGAGATCTCCGAACGGAGACACTCGCTGCACTAAACAATGCTGCAGACTAGCTAAACAACCAACATGATCAGTAGTGGAATGACTAGCTCCAAATGCACATAATTGAATGAATCAAAATGAAGGGGCTCATGTCTATTTTATAGCCTATGCCTCTCACAATCCCTAGGCTCACCTCCTCCTGCGTGATTCCCCTTTTGCCACGTGTGCTTTTCCTCCTGCACAGTCCCTCCATGTATTTGCGTGGGCCCCATTTCTGCGTCCCCCTTTGGCCCCCTAGGCTCCCCTTAAGTCACAACGTTGTGCTACCTAGGAAGTGACTTTTTATTCTAAAGTGAGTTATGTTCCCCTGTCCTCACTTTTTATTTACAAATAACTATAGAAGGCAAAAATTGGGCAAAATCGAATATTCCAATTAGCCATAGCTAATTATGAATATTACACATTGAAAGGCATATCTGATACGGTGGCAGATTGTGGAAAACTACTCGACGATACGATGCATATTTCAACCTCACTGCATGAGGATCCAAACATCTTAAAGGTCCACACATGGCTTTGGGCTGGTCCCCTAGGGGCTGCCCACCCCCCTACTCACCACTTGCGGTTCCGTTGAACTTCATGTGATCTAGGGCCGGTCCTTTGGGGCTGGCCCTTAAACTTTACTCCGCCACAGTTATTTTAAAAGGTGCGTTAAGTGGAGGGAAATAACCACGGGGTTAGGTATAAGCCCTAGCCCATGGTCCTTCCCCTTGGTTCCCTTGGGCACAGTGACCAGGGCTGGGAATTAGCCTTGACCCCATCCAAATGCACCATGTGTTAAGGTTTAAATATTAACCACATCCTTTATATGTCAAGTGGCATGGTGGTGGTGCAATGGTTGAGGCCTGTGTTTCTTGGTAGATGGTCACAGGTTCAACTCTGGTGGGTGCTCGATCCAACCCCAAAACAATTTTTTATCCTGTAGTTGAGGTCATGTGGCACTCCCACATTGGTCCACCTCAAATACACAATGAGCACCACATATGTAAAAATAATAATTCAGAGCCAATAAAATTTAAAATTTTGGACCAATTAGGAGAGTCCATGTGGCAGCGTGCCATTAAACCAAAATGTCCATCCACCTATTAGTTTTTGCCAAATTTAACCTGTTTGGGAATTCAATCAGAACACGATATCGAGAGCATACGATATTAGTTTTGAGTGAAACGAGTTGTGTTAGATTCATCTCGCCGAGATCTATCTAGTCATTTAGGTTTCGAGCTCTGTCGTGCACTTTGAATTTTGGGCACTAATTTGATCCCCTGGATCAACAGAAAACGTGATATATTTTGGCTATACATTTTCTCCTAACCTCATATATCAAGGGGAAACTATTAACACCAGAAAATGGTACACATGTTTGCACAATCCAAAAGACGCTAAAAACGTCCAACAAAATGCACAAGTGAAGATTTCCCTACTAAGCACATCAATTTAATTTCTCCTAAGGTCAAAGTTTATGAGGTTAAAAAATTGAGGTCTCTATGGCTATTTCTTCAATAGCCATGCATCACGTGAAATTTTCTTTGAAAGTCACATGGTAGAGAAAGTGGATGGCTCAGTGAATTTGGGACCACTTCACACTCTTGGAGGTGATTCTCTGACACGATCCCAGTCCAGGACAGTCGAATTCAAGTTGCCTTGAAGATATGCAACCCTCAATGGAATCATATTTTCCTACTCATGAGTCATTGTGATGCATGAACCAAGAGAGGGAAGATGAATTCAAAAATTCTATATAAATAGGACATGGGAGAACCAAAATATGAGACAATGTTATGCTAGCCAAATTTCTATCAAAGCAAACCAATGTTCCATTGTTGAAGCCAAAGAAAGTAAGATCACTAGCATTTTGGGCATATTGATTCTAAGCAATCCATCATCTTAGTGAGAGGAGAAGAGTCCACCATTGGAGAGTCTTCATACTTCTTTGAGAGAGAGGAGAAGCTTGCAAAGATATTGAGGTAAAGAACCTCCCCGCAGAGAATTTTTTAGCACCATAGCTCAAAGAATTCTCTTCAAGTGTTTAAGGTTCATCTATTATATTCAACGTCTACTACCGGTAGTCAATAAAGGGAGATTTTTCCATCATTTGGTTGACTTGTTTGCTCCATTGAGCATTGTTTGTGTATTTATCTCTTTGTTTCAGTTTATGTTTGTATATGCATTGTTTTCACTATTTGAAATGCTTTGTTTATCTAAGTCTATTCACTAACAACACCAACTCTGTCTCTGATCCTTTATAGGGAACAACCAACTACTAAGGATGTTTCTTTTGGTACACCATTGCCAAAAAAAGCTACCATAGGTTTCAAGGCTTAGTGGCGAATAGCTAGAAGGTCAAGTGAACACCGAGAATCATAGATATATGATTCATGGTTAATTAAAGTAGTATTATCAAGATTCTATGAATCACTAGGCTGTGATATTTTGAGCTTAATCATTTTAAGGCACAGAAAGGACTCAAGATTAAAAGAGAGAAATTATTAGGAATACGCAGTAAAATTATAGGATTGAAATTGAATTGGAATACTGAGATGGTGCTAGGGATGATGTGTCAACTCAAATTGGTGATCGGACCAACATTCAATCACATGAAAACAATTCCCTTGACACTTTTGGCATAAAACCCTTTTGTATTTGAATTTTTTATGGTACTTCACATTTTAACCATTCAATTGGATGACATCTGTTACACAGTAAAATGTCACTGCCATCATGTCAGTCTCCCTACTGTGTTGTGAAGACACATTCACCTATGTTCATGCTCCTCAAAATGGCTAAAAAACCCTCTTTGCCTAAGTTAAATGAATCATCGCGTCTGTTAATCAAATAACCGCGCTGACAGGTGGAGTCCAGTGTACCTGATGCGCTGCCAGCGCGGAAGCACACGTCTTTTCTGCGCTGGTCCCATTTTGCGAACAACGCACCCTCCGTTTGTCCTTTTGAGCGCTGACCGGACCTCCTCTATAGTTGATTTGCGATGTCAGCGCGTCAGCTCAGTGCCTCACTCGCGCTGATCCTGTTTGGGCGAAGTTGTTCTAACAACCAACCTTCCAGATCCCTCCAGACTTGGTTGTTAGCATTGTTGAGGTCACCATCCTTTCTCTGGCA
>APFE030521869.1:0-11706 GCA_000404065.3 Pinus taeda | reverse complement strand
ATTAACCACCCGATAAGTGGTTTCCTCTCTCCTCCTTGCTACCACGTGTCGATCGCTTAATGGGATCAAGGTTTCCATGCTCAAAACCACTTATGGTTTTGAGGATGCCGAAATCTGCTTTCACTATTTGAAAAAAATTGTCGATGTGATATTCCTCCATCTACTCCGCGATTGGATCCTAGATATTGATCTTCAAGATCCAATGGTCGTTCTTCACTGTTTCTTCACTTCTCGTTTCTCCCTTTACATGGTTTTTACACTATTTCTCAGTGTTTTCTGTGGGTTTTGGTTTTCTTCTGGAATCTTTGACATTCCACTCCACGACTCCTCCTGAACTTAGCTCTGCGAGTTTCTTTAGTTCTTGTTCCTCCAAAACATTAATTGGCTCCTCGAATGGATTCAATGATCCATTCCCTTCCACTGTACTTTTTCTCCTCTATACATTCACTTCGACCCCGCTTGCATACATATATTATGCAGAATATCTGATAGACACATAATTTATCAATAAACACTCGAATCACACATCTGTGCACTCAGAATTGAATTCTCTATGTATAAATACCTAAACAAATTATTACATATTGAGACTTTGTCTCTCCTCGGCTTGATCTTCTAATTAATGGCCTCTGTTCATCATATGCTCGTGGCTTACAAACACAACTAAATATCTCTCTCTCTCTCTCTCTCTCTCTCTCTCTCTCTCTCTCTCTCTCTAAACTCTGATCATGCCTTTTAGGCTTACATTTATACAAAGGATTTCTAAAAGCAATTTCTGGTTTTAGATCCATAAACTCCTCAACAAAATCCTAAAATATTTTTTTCATCCTTAAGGATTCTCTCAATACACAAAATCATGAACTAATTCCTAATCTGAGGCTTACAATCAATTCTCAAATCCCTGAGTTTTCTCAACTATCCTAAATTGCTCATATTCTCCTACATTTGACAATATGTACAATTATGCCTCACCATATTCAACTAAATCTTATTCTACTTTCTCTCATTAAAATCACTCAAAACACTTAATAATTACGTTAATTCAATACTTAGGAAACCAATTTCCTTGAAACACAAGACCCCCTATGTCTACTAAAATACAATGATAATGTTGAGCTGAATGCTCCTGCATCAACCACCTTTTCCTTTTAAGTTATATCAAAACACTCTTATATCCTCACGTCAATTTTTCAAAAGGATTGGTATAAACAATTTCTTGAAAAAATGGATATATAATATAAAAATATTTTTAAAAGGGCTTATATGAAGTTTTTTTATATATAATTGTTTTTTATAAAAAAAAAATTATATTTAAAAAAAAATTATTAAGGGTTTTGTTTAGGTGTGTTTTTTTTATAAAGAAATTTTTATAAGGGTTTTTATAAAATTAGAGTTTTGTCAAGTTTTTAAAAGGAGATTTTTGAAGAAAGATGGCTTTCTCAAATTTCCTGCCTCAGTTCACATTATTTACCGAGAAGGATTATGATGTGTGGGCCACTAAGATGGCGACCAAGTTGTATGCTCATGATGTTTTGGATTATGCCTAGTTTGGGTTTTGAGAACCTAAGGATGAATAAAAAAACAAGCTCTCACTAATGCAGTGGGATCTATGGAAAAAAGACAAGAAGAAGAATGCACAAGCATTGTAGTTTATTTAGCAAGGAATGGACCAAGCATTATTCAAGAAGATTATGATCACATCTTCAGAATATGAAGCATGGGATACCTTGGTGACAAGCTATAAAGGTATGACCAAATTCAATATTGTTAAGTTGCATAATACTAGGAGAGATTTTGAAAGCCTGTATATGAAGAAGACAGAGGACATCTATTCTTTCATGTATCAAGTCATGACTATCGTAAACTAGTTAAAACTTTATGGTGAAGAAATTAAATATTAAATAGTGCTTGACAAGGTCCTCAGATCTTTGTCTAGCAAATTTTGTTGTTGTGGAAGTAGCGACATAAGAAGCCAATGGTTTGACATCACTGACAGTTGATGAGTTGATGGGATCAATTCTATCACATGAGGCAATGATAGACAAAAATAAGAATTCCACTTTAGAGACCACTTTCAAAAGTCAGGTTTCTATTTCAAGAGGGTTGAGGAAGAAGTAGGTCGAGAGGTAGAGGATGAGGCAAAAGATATGGTGGTCAGAGTGATGGTTGAGAAAAGCAAGAACATGAAAGTGGAAGCAACTACAGAAGCTTCAACAGTAATGAAAGAGTTGACAAATAAAAGGTGAAATCTTATTATTACAATAAATTTAGTCACTATTCCTGTGATTGCAGGAAGAGGTTAGCTGATCAAGGGAATCAGAGAGCTAATGTCACTACAGATAGTACTAACTCCATGTTTGTAGCTTGCCATACCATGTACGAAACTTCTGATAATATGCGGCTATTAGATAGTGGTTGGAGTAACCACATGACAAACAACAAGAATTTGGTTGCAAATTTGGATCAATCTATGGAGAAAGAGGTAAATTTAGGGACTGACAAGGCTATGGATGTGGATGGCAAAGGAGTGGTCAATATTCTGACCAAGTATGGGGAGTTGAACACAATCTCAAAGATATATTATGTCTCTAGTCTCAAACATAATTTGATAAGTGTTGGGCAATTAACACAGAAGGGATATCGAGTTATCTTTCAAGGACAAGAATGTGTTATATATGACAAGCCTGAAGTAAGAAATGGATAACAAAGTTGCATATGCCGAGAAACAAACTCTTTCCTCTAGTTATGAATTACAATGATCAAGTCAGTTCTTTTATGGTTGCAAGTTCTACTAAGTATTGGTTATGGCACTTTTGATTTGGACACTTGCACTTTTCTGGTTTAAGATTGTTGCAACATAAATAGATGGTCAAAGGATTTCCTCCCATAAAAGCACTTCCTATTACTTGTGAGTGTTGCATCTTGGGAAAGAAACATAGTGAAAGTTTTCGAAAGGGAGTTGCATACAGAGAAAAGAAACCTCTTAAGCTAGTTCATACAGACTTGTGTGGACCGATGATGACACAATCGATTGGTGGAAGTTGTTACTTCCTCACTTCCATTGATGATTATAGCAGAAATACTTGGGTTTACTTCTTGAATCAGAACTGTAAAACTTTTGCAAATTTCAAATAATTCAGAATCTTAGCAAAGAACCAAAGTGATCGATTGATTAAGGTATTGAGTTTATATCGTGGTGGAGAATATGATTCAAAGGAATTCCATGAGTACTACAAACAACATGGAATCAAAAAATAGTTTACAACTAGATACATAACACAACATAATGGTGTAGCAGAGAGAAAGAACAAAACCATTATGAATATGCCAAGGAGCATGTTGAGAGGAATAAACTTGTCTAATGGGTATTAGGTAGAAGCAGTTGCATGTGTTTCTTATGTGATAATCATATATCCTACAAAGAGTGTGATGAACATAATACCAGAAGTTGCATGATCATGTATGTCTTGTAGAATATCTTATCTCAGAGTGTTCGGATGTGTAGCTTATGCACATCTGCCTAAGGAGTGAAGAAGAAAATTAGATGATAAAAGTGAAAAAATCATTTTTACAGGTTATAGTGAGTAATCAAAATCTTACAAATTGTATAACCTTCCTCCTTCTTTAATGCAAGGAAAGAAGGATATCCTTTACATGTCATCAACAAATTCTACAACATCTTCTTGAATTTTTTGGACCTGTTGCATGATAAGAAACCTGGCCCTCTTTCACATGTTATATGCTATAAAGATAATACATATTTCTGAACATAATGGACCTTGAATCCTTCTTTACTAGGCTCTTCTACGCTTCGTAAGTCTTTCACATGTCTCATTCAATTTTAGTTCAAATCCAAAAGATGATTCCTTATTCTCTTTAAATGAGGTTGAATCTCTTCTTTCTATAGCCTTTCCAAGAGGCTCCATTAGCCTCTCTAGGCCAACTTCTTCTAGCTTGTCGACTTATTCTTGGGATCCTTCTAGACACTTCCAAATATATAATATTTTTTCTTTTCTTGATATGAATCCAAAGAAGGGTCATTTACATTATGGAAATGGCACTTTGACTCATGTAAACCATAGGAGACCTAATGACAGATATTTTTATCACAAAATCAATGCTTTTATAAAAATAATTATTTCTTTTGTTCTTGTATCATTTTATTTCTCCATTTTATAGATACATGAGTCAAATAATAATTGTGAAGACCAAGACTAGTTACATTTCCCAACAATCCCTCTTCACTAGTGAGGTATTCATAATTTTCCATCTAGTACAAGGACGCTACTCCCTTTGAAAAGTTCTCATAAGAAGAGTTGGATTGGTAAGTCATCTGTAAGCATCAATATTATAATGAACCAACATTGTTTAGGAGGCCTAACTAGACAAACTCAACTTCATTTTAGAGAATTATGTTGGGAGGCTTTACGTGTGATACTCATTAGCTCTAAGGCACATACCCGATCGAGATGTTCACTGGGTATGTCCTTTCAATAATATTATTATCTTGGATTTCCAAACGTGAATCCTTAAAGAATATTGGTTCTCTCTAACCACTCTTATCTTGGACAGTTTTCGTATAATCAATGGGTGTCGGTCCCTTTCCTTTCTTGGATTTTCTATCCTTAAGGAAATTATAGATGCTTATCCAATCCTCCATCATTCTCTCTCCAAGGCCTTCACTTAGACTTAGGGTGATTAGTCTTGGTAAAGTGAATGACACATGAATAAGCAAATGCTTACATGATTTCCAACATCACTCCCTCTCTCCTAGAGAGGACATCCTTGTTCTCCTTTTAATCAGAAAATATATCCATGATCCTATTCAAGGAGACTCCTTTACTCCCTCTCAAATCCAGAGGATATTCTTGACTTCCTTTACTACTTGAGAAGTCATAAAATTGTTCCATCTTTTTTTCATCAGAGTATCAGCTACTTGTTCTTGATAGCTAAATGGCTCCCACTTTCCTCTAGATCTGATTATGTCGAGCTTGCTTCCTTTTTGGGTATCCTGGAGCCATCTTCTACCTTAATCTACGAAAGGTTCAAAGTCATCAGTCTTGAACACCACTTTCATTTTGTCATCATCACTGAAGGCATTATATTGAACCTTCTTAAACTTCAAGTTGATTATATCTTCCTCGTGAAAGTGATCTTCTTTGACCTTCAAGTTATGTTCTTGCACTGCTACCTTTCAATCCGAAGATGAGTACATCTTTTATAGTTTCCAGGTATCAAATATTGAGCTTCCATTAACATTCTCCATACTATTGAAATTTCCTTAACTATCATCATGTATTCTTGCAAGATATTTCCAAGTAGAAAAATAATATGTTAACTAGATAACCCAAAAAAATATTAACATCAAACTTACCTCATCATGACACCTTTCTCATCATAAACATCCTCATGGTCCATCTCTACTCAAATATTTCTTTGTGCATCATAGTTCCCAAGGATCGACATTGATTACCAAGTTACCATTTTCTTTTAAAGATTGTGCCAGATGTTGGTCATTAACAAATATATTCTAGCGAGAAAGTATTAGAATTTTATCCATTCTAGAGTAAGTAAAATTTATCATCTTAGGCATCATAACCAAATGAAACACACACTATGCATATGACCAACCTTTCTGATAGTATTATATGAATCTTACCCAAAGGTTACTTTAAACATGCATTGTTAATCTTTCAAAGAATCATCTAGTTATTTGTATCCTACAATGAGCTTTCAACTTGACCAAATGCATTCCTTCATCCTTTCCAAAGTATTGTTTCCAGAAAATATGGAATATATATTAATCCTTTTCCTAATATTTTCTTCAAAGAACCTCCATAATGATGGTTCTTATAGGACCTTGAGAATCCACCTTACAAAAATATCTTCCTCTAACAAAAGGTTAAACAATTAATGGATGAACACTTATGTAGAATGGTTCTGATGATTTTCATTGTTAAAGGAATAGACGATTTATTTCATAAAATTCAAACAAGTAGGCTTTAAATATGATACTATCACATGCTTCCATCTATGATACCATACTTAGTCAAGTTTCTTCTACAAATTACAATGATGCATGCTTACTCCTTTGAACTTGTTAGCATCAGTTCCTTCAAGGTCCTTATAGTTCCCTACTTCAATCATGCTCGTCATCTCCAAGGAGTTATCATCAAGCACGATAATTTATTTTCTTATTTCCTCCTTTTCATCTTCCTTTTACTTGCTAATTTTAATAGCGAGTACAACCAATCAAAATGTACAAATACAAGAGCATGAAATTTATTTTGTCAATCTAAGGTTTCCATTGTTTTCTTAGAGAGTAGAATTCTAGGGTTCTCAAGTACAAACCCTAAATTCCTTGATATTTCCCTTAGAATCATCAACCCTAGGGTTTTTATGTCATGTCCTAGATTTCTTCAGATTCCACCCTCACTAGGTTTTACCAAGTCTTAGATTCTTTTTGCAAACTCTAGATGTCAAAATCTATAGTTTCTATGAAGGGAAGAACTGATTAGGCTTACAATTTTTCACTTAATTAGGGTTTTCCTATCCAAGAGATATCTAGGTTTCACAATCCCTATAAATAAAAAATATTCAAAACATGCAACACAAACCCTAATGCATTCAACACCCTTTATCAATAAAAAAAATATAAATACCTTACAAATTATTATGCATACCTTTTGAATTATAATAAATAGTTATGGAAAACTTGTTTCCCGTGTCATCCCTACATCTATGGCCAAACCTCCTTAATAAATTAGTGGCCTCCTTCTCTCTAAAATCCTATGCAACTTGCTACCCTAGAAGACACTTCCAACACCTTTTTTAGGCCTATTTGACCCTCCCAATAGTTACCACAGGAGATCAGCCTTTCCTTCATAGACATTTGTACCTCTTAGATTGATTCTTTAAGAAATTTTCTTTCAATTTTATCATAGATCTACCCAAAATAACCCTTTCCAATTTATGAGATAATTTCTTCTATAATCACCTCAGAACCCACAAACTTCTTGCATGGAAATTTGGACTAGTTCTAGAGGTTCATACTCACTGTAACAACTTTCTAAAACTGGGCTAAGATTCTTATACCAACTTCAAAGTTTCATTCTATCACTTATTCACCTTGGAAGGCAAGAAACAAGCTTCTCTTATAAATTCAAACAAACTTTGATCTGAGCATGATACACTAAGGATTTTGTTCTCCTATTAGGGAACGTATACCTTCTATAGGTCTATCATAATTTTGCCATACTACATCTCCAAAATAAATAAATAAATCCTCCTACTTTATCCCTTTTTTCTTTGTTATACTCCGGGAACTCTTAACCTAAAATGAGTCCCTTTTTGTGTAGCTTAGACCTCTTGAAATGAGCTTATGCATCCCTTCTATATACCTCAGTAATTTTAGATTCCAATCCGAGCATTGCAACCTTCTCACCAAATGTTGTAATAAAAAATTAGTATGCAAACGAGGAACTAGATGCTCATGAAATAGTTTAGAATACTACAACCTTATTATTTCAAGTTTTTCTTCATATAAAGGTGTCGAGATTAACCCTTTAAAACTTGACTATTCTCCTCTTCGTATTGTGCAAATCAAAAACCTAAAAAATACGCTAAGATGTCTTTCTACCTTAATTTATTTTCCTCCTCTGATATGCAATTGTATCAGATTGTATTCTCTAATGATATATGCATTTGTGGTGGTTTGTTTGGCCTTCAAGGCATTCACAAACAATATCCTATTTTTGGCTTTTGGAGCATTGCAAAAAGTCTTCTTGTGATCTTCTAGCTGCCCATACTCTTGACCTTAGCTCTAAAACCATGTTGGAAAATCCATTAGCACAACATTTAATTCGATTTTCCTTACATTAAATTTACTTGTGATATTACATTCTTATTGTTATTGATTATGTTTATGTTTCTATCATCAAATAAATGCCAAAAAAATAAAAAACACAACCATACAAAAATGAACACAAGATATAGGATCCAAACTAGGGAAAAACCCCTCAAAGGGGAACCCATAAATAACTTCTTATAGAATCAACTTCAAAGGAGACTTCCAAGATAAAATCTTAGACCAAGGCTGCCACCAAGAACCAAGCCAACTAACCTTCGTCCTTATGTAATGAAATTGAATAAGAATAGCCTTTACATCTCATCATAAAAAGTCTACAAAACCTTCTTGAAGTTTTTAGACCTGTTGCATGACCATAAACCTAACCCTCTTGCATGTGTGAGTTGTTATAGAGATAATATAGATTTTTGAACATAATAGAGCTTGGCTCCTTCTTCACTAGGCCCTTCTAGCCTTTTTAAGGCTCGCACATGTATCCTTGTTAGGGTCTAACCCTAACCCATTTATTTATGTAATAATCCCAAGGGGCCTCATCATTGTCATAGTTAGTTATTTGATTCAATAAAACCCATAAGCAATTATTCGCATTAATAATAATTCTAAGTGGTTGACCCACATTATAGAAAATGGACCACATGTTAGGGTCCCACCCTAACTCCCTTATTTATGTAGTGGGATCACGTCATAATAAAGAGTCAGTAAAACCCATATTAATAATTGTAAGTGGTTAACCTGCTATTTATTACGGGACCACAGTTAGTTACAAATGGGCCTAGTATTGGGTTGATCTATGGTATTACATATATGATTCATATATAAAGGATAGGGACTCCCTCCGAGGAGCATCATGTCTTATTTTTGAATCGAGCTTTTCTTTATTGGAGGTTGCCACCTCGAAGAGGCCAGTGAACATTGCTTTCTAAATAGTAAAGGATTTGCTGTTGACTCTCACTATTCTATGTTATGGGTATTTTTCTTCGCATATTCTGTATTTGGGTATATTTTGCAAGTTAAAAGCATAACAAGTGGTATCATAGCTCTTTCCATGGCTGGTGGGATCTCCATCTCTTAGCAATTTATTTTTTTTGGCTACAGACGTGTTCCAGCATCTTTAAACCACGAGATCTGTCGTTGAGCGCATAAACCTGTGGATTTGGGGAGGGATGCACGTAGGAAATACAAGAGGTGGTCATGCTTGTTGGACTCCCTTGTAACGCCTGTGGTACCCCTTCGAATAGTAGTGCATTAGGCAGAACCGCGTACGGACTGTCTTCCACGTAACTTCTGGGTATATCGGAAGCCCCCTAGCTCCTCTGCAACCTAGCGATAGATAAACTGTCAGTCGTCTTGCTGCTACAGTACACCGAGAACAACAATCGGAGAGATTACTCGCCCATATGATAGGGTAGTCTGGTTGTAAGGCTAAGGGTATGGTTGATCCTCCTTAGTTAGAGCCCTGAAACATTGGGCCGAGTACTCCTCTCAGACCCTTATGTATATTGCGATCTGTAGCACCTGACACTCCTTGAGACCGTAGATCCATTTTATCTTGGGATCACTTATCATCTCGGCCAGATCCGCTCGTGCAAAGGGGTGCAGCAGCAGTAGACATTAGTCCAATCTATTAGAGCCATCAGATCCGCAGCAGCAATCTATTCCGCCACTCAGAGCTATCTGATCCGCCATTCAGATCTTTCAGATCCACCTGATCTGAGTAGTTGTGTGGGGTTCCTATATCGGAGCATGATTTTCGTAGGAATTTTGATAGAATTGACATTTTGAGGATTCCATGACTGCAGTATTCCTAAGGAAGGAGTTAAACTCCGTTAGGAGTTTTCTGGGGAAAAAAAAAAAACAAAAAAACAGCCAACCAGAACCAGGACGATGAGCTGAGCACGATGGTACCATTCAATTCTTAGTGAAAAAAATTTTGGTGGTCCCAAATTTCAAGAGCATCAGGTCAGTGCATGGTAGCAACTACAACTCAAGCGATGGCCAATGAGAGGATGGACAAACTTGAACAAATCTTGCAATCCATCCAAACTTAGCTTGACAATCTAACAATATTAGTCCCGAGCGCAATTCCGAAGGGCAAGGAGGTAGCCCATGAGGAAGAGTATATTGTAAATGGACACAGTGAGGGTGAGTCTAGCAATTCTCCTCACCTCTGGGGCTCCCAAAAACAACAATCCCGTCCAAGACCTTCCAAATTGGATATGCATAAATTTGATGGTTCTCACTCGGTGGCGTGGATAACACAAATGGAGCAGTATTTCAATTTGAATAACATCCTAGATGATGAGACTCAGCTTACGGTGGGGAGCATCTACTTGGACAATGAAAGGTGGCAATGGTGGGAATGGCATCAACGTTGCAATGCACCTTTTAGGACTTGGGACAAATTCAAAAAAGCTCTTACAGACCGCTTTGACCAGGAATCTGCTTTTTTGGGTCGTCTTACTAAGCTCCGACAGACGGGCACATTGGATGAATATATTACAGCCTTTGAAGCCTTAGCCTTCCGCACTAGGGGTCTCTCAGATGTGTTCTACATGGAATTTTTTATCAGCGGTCTTAAAGAGGCCATAAAAACCCATGTTCAACTGCAACACCCTCCCACATGGATTGAGGCTTGCAAGGTAGCTCGTAACGTGGAACGTGCGTTAGTAGCCCTGGCCACTCGCCCAAATTTCACCACCAAGGGTTGCCCCACAGAGGTTCACAACACGTCTCAAACACTTAAGGTTCAAAAGGTGTCACCAGTAGAAATGGCCGAAAGAAGAAAGAAGGTATTATGTTACTATTGTGATGAAAAATACTCCCCAGATCAGAAACGCAAGGAGCCCAGATTTTTTCAAATTGATGCCACTGATTACAGCTCATCAGAGGAAGATCCACCACTTGAGGAATGTGAGGCAGTAGAAGAAGACAACCAAAAGGACAATGTACCTCACAAACCAGTTATTTCACTGCATGCTTTGGCAGGGATTTCTTCACCTTAAACTCTCAAAATCAGAGGTTTTATTAAACATCACCTAGTAGTAGTCCTGATTGATAGTGGAAGTACAAATAATTTCATCCATCAAAAATTTGCGGAAGTAGTGCATTGTTTTGTACAAGCAGTTTCTAACTTCCAAGTCCAAATTGCGGATGGGGGCGCAATGAAATGTGAAGGCCGCTGTGAAAATGTCAAACTTCAAATGGGGGATTATCAGTTGAAGGCCCACATGTTTGCAATACACATGGGTGGGTGCGACATTGTCCTAGGGGCTGAATGGATTTGCACTCTTGGGCCAATCACAATGGATTTCGAGGAGTTATATATGAGTTTTAAGCAGAACAACTCCACACATACCCTCCTTGGACTCTAGGTGGGACCCCCCTCTATCAACAGCTCGCATAGGATGGAAAAATTGCTAAAAAAGGGACATCATGGAGATATAGCTCAATTTAATTCCATCCAGGCAGTCGAAACCAAGTCTTTTCCGATTCATCCAGAGATGCAACAGATTTTAAATAACCATCTGTCGGTCTTTGACAAGCCTCATGAGATTCCACCCTCGAGAGGGGAACATGATCATAGCATCAACTTCGTTCTTGAGGCCCAACCCCCCAATGTGCACCCCTACAAATATCTTTTCACCCAAAAGAATGAAATAGAAAAAATAATCAAGGAACTTTTGGAAGCAGGTGTCATATGTCCCAGCATTAGTCCTTATTCATCACCGGTGGTCATGGTACTCAAGAAAGATGGGGAATGACGGATGTGTCCAGACTTCAGGGCCCTCAATAAGTTGACAGTCAAAGATAAATTTCCCATCCCGGTGGTTGATGATTTG
>APFE030521864.1:0-29620 GCA_000404065.3 Pinus taeda | reverse complement strand
ACCATCGACTAATACCATGGGCCCATTACATTATTACTAACTACTTGTGGTCCCTTACATGATATGGGTTAACCACCTTATTTATTACTATGGCCCATCCCATTATTACATTATTAACTTGGGTACCTCCCTTGGTACCCCATATTATCCCCCCTACGTATATAACATTCCACCCCCCTAAGCATCTTTCGTCCCCGAAACATGGGAAGAACACAAATAATAAGATCTACTCAAAAGAGTAGTCCACTGGTACCATGCACGTGCATCTAGCCATCCAAGAGAAAGGTAAACCCTCGATCTCGCTCTGGTGCCTCGCTCGCTTGAGATGGAAGTTGACCGTGGCAGCTCTTCTGTGTTGAAGTGTAGTAGGTGGATCGTCTCTCCTTTGTATCCGTCATGTGACTTTTTGGTTTCCATCTTGATGGTTGTCTTGCGGGGTGATGTGGGTGATGATATGTTGAAGTTTTAACCCACGATGGCTTTTGCTTGACTTCACTTTGCTGTGGTGCCTGTTGTGGTGTCTTCTTTTTCAATATGACTTCAACCACTGAGCCCTCCTCTGATGTATCATCACCTGTAACCTTTTCTTCTGCAGCCTCTGTTTGTGTTTGATTGTCGACCATCAACTGCTCATCATCTGATATGTCCGATCCTGGAACATCTTCTGCTTCAGCCTCCTTGGACTCTATCTGTTTATTAATAGAAATGTCCTGTAATGTAATTTTCTTCTTTTTATACCAGAGCTTCAGGAATTTCTTCTGTACATTAATATTGATAGTACCCACAGATTCCATCCAAGGATATCCCAAAACAACATCCATAGTCTCCATCTCTGAAGCATAAAAATCACCATGCAACACATATTTATCCATAGAAATCTTCAAATCCTTGTACACTTGAACATCCTTATCATTCACTTGTGTATTTTCAATGTGTTTTGTTGGGACTTGCAATTTTTTTGCCAAATTAACACTGATAAAATTATGCTTGCAACTAGGATTTATAGACACAACGATCTTCTCCTTCTGAATCAACCCATGAACCTACAATAAGGATATACCAGTAGGAAATAGACCCACATGTTTCTCCTTATCTTGTTTTCTGGTATGAGACCATCTGTCTAAAAGTAATTTTCCAAATTCTTCATCTGAAAGTTTGGTCAACTGCTCGAGGTCACGTGAGAACCACCATTTGGCAGCCTCATCTTTTAAATTAAACCATACTGAATCCCTCCAATATCTCCCATATATAAGCTTTAGTCCCTTTATATATTCTTCAATAGTCAGACCATCATCTTTTCCTGTAAAATATTCCTTGCTGTAAGCCATGAAAAAATCCACTTACTTGGCGAAAATTTGAAAATGTCACAGTTTCATCAATATTGCTCAGAATCTCTATTATAACCTATTTTTGGAAATGTAACAGCTCTTCTGCATCTGCCCATGTGATAGAAATCATGATTCAGACACTGGAATTTCAGATCTGCGCTGCTACTCTCCTGGCGTCACCCAAAATTTCTGCAAAAAGAGCTGATTTTAAATCAGCGATATCTCCCTCATCCGGACTCCGATTCGACTGATTTTTTTTTTGAAATCATGTGATTTTTCACAAAGATTCCAGATCTACAATTAGATCTTGCATATCTGGCACCAGGACTTCTAGATCTGCGCCGCAAACTCGTTGTCCTGAAAATTGTCTGCAACCCCACTGATTTTTAAATCAGCGATATCTCCTTCATTCGGACTCCGATTCAACTGATTTTTTTTTTGAATTTGGGTATTTTTTCACAAGGAATACAGATCTGCAATTAGATTCTACAGATATGGCACCAAAACGTACATATCTGATCTGCAAATTCGCCACCCAAAAAATCCCTGCAAAAAAAAAAAATTCTCCACGGTTTGCCCAAGAAAGTGCTCTGATACCACTTGTTGTAAATCTAACCCAGAAATATTATAGATCTGATATGAAAGTATAAGATAATGCAAATAAACCCAGAAATAGATAGAAATGCTTCTTTATTATCAATCAAACCCTTAAGGTAGGGAAACACCATACATTCACTCCTTAAGGAAGGAGAACGCTCCACAAGCCATATGTTTGTTCATACAAGACTATTTCTCTTCATATCTCTCCATGTGGAGTCTCTAGCCTCTATATAGGCCTCATACATACAATACCATGGGTTATTACCATGGTTCCCTCATACCATCAACTAATACCATGGGCCCATTACATTATTATTAACTACTTGTGGTACCTTACATGACATGGGTTAACCACCTTATTTATTACTATGGCCCATCCCATTATTAAATTATTACCTTGGGCACCTCCCTTGGTACCCCATATTATCCCCCTAGGTATATAACAGTTAAGGACAAATAGATGGACCAGTTCCCAATGATGCTGGGTTTGTGAGATCATCTCACAATATTGGTAACATGCTTGGCGCCGAAAACAATCCATTGCAAGCGGGAAAGCTTGCGTTTGAGCCAAAGAGGTAGGCTCCTCCCTAACATGCTGTCCACTCTTGCCACCGCTGTGATATCTTTGTGGCACATTGACCTCCGGTGTAGAGTCACTTTCATATTCCTGCTCATATTCAGACTCGGTGTCTGACATGTTCTCTAAAAACAAGGTGGCCGGAATATATATATTTGCTGATATAAAACTGTGTGCCAAAATCTGACTGTTGACCTTTTGTTTCTTTATGAAAATGCTGAGAATTTGGGTGTGAAGGAAGGTGATTTGAGCAGCTTCTTGATGAATTTATAGTCCCAAACCTTATGCACCGCGCGCTTTACCCAACGCGCCGCGCGCTCTGAGTGCGCCGCGCCTTTGTTAATCTGCACAGGAAAAAACCGCCTAATGCGCCGTGCGCTCTGAGTGCGCCACGCGCCTATGCTGATGTGCCGCGCGCCTTTGGAACTGACCAACAACGCATAAATTTGCCTCACACTTGCAAAATCACTCTCCAATGATACTCTTTGTTCTCAAAACGTGTAATGGGTTGGAAATCAGGAGAATTCACTTGATATAACATCCATTTTGATTTTTGCTCAATGTAAACCCATTTTTCTTATGTTTGGTTGTTGACACTTTTTCAAAATTAATAGGCTCTGACCTTTTTGGTTTCCTTCATAAAATAGGTTGAAATGATGAGTTTCTCTGATAATTTTTTGCAGGTATAGCTCTGATATGCTTAAGCAAAGGAGACCAGGGCTGCACTTGAACATTTGAAGAACTGAAAATTTTGACAATTTTGACAATTATTGAAATGATGATTTATCAAAGGCATCCCTCTGAGCTGCTGGTCTTCTAAGACTTTTCAGGACTGAATTAACTCAAACCCTAGACCTAGACTTTAAAATTCAAAAACTGACTTGTGAAACTTTATGACTCATCCTAAACCAACAGTGATATGCACGAGGGGAATGAATGACATAGACCACTCCATCAGAGTTATGGCATGCCTATCGAAATGCAACTGATGAAAACTGATGGGACACCTAAAATATGGAATGCAAAAAAGAGTTTTGATCTCTGATGGAGGGATAACTTAGACCGACTCTAACAAGTTCAATATAAATAAAACATTTTTTATTTAAATATTTTACATATATAATTAAAAAGATTCAACTTTTTTTTTTAAAATGGGAATTGGAATTTGGCACTGAAATTATATATTTTTGAAATTTTTAATACACAAGTAAATTTAACTTTGTAAATTTTATTTTTAAATACAAAATTGTATTTTTAATATTTTTAAATATGAACCTGTAGATATAAGGTAGGGATTTAGTTCCCTCTGCGGACAGAGGCAACCCCTCTAGCTCTAGAGTGGGTCTAGTCACCGCAAAGACAATACCAAAGAAAATTTCCTTAGAAATATGGTGTTATGAAGGCCTACCTTCAGATCGATGTTCGATGAAGTCCTTGTCATGTCATTCTAGCTCTTGTTCTTCTAATCACTTGTACTTGAAAACAACATGTAGAGAAACACCATGAATGTAATAGGAAACAACTAAACAATCTACTTGAAGAGTCAAGGAACCTCAAGCTATCGACATACAATTTCAACATGCGATATAGGAAACAAGCTATTGATTTGTATTAATATAAATCAAAGTAAAACTTACAACCGAACCTTCATGTCGTAAGTCTCCTCGAAGGTTTCCATCGGTATGTCTCCATAAGCATTTACTTGTGAACCATCTCCCAAGGGAACAAATGACTCTCTCTTCAGTTCGAAAGGTTGATGCTAGAAAGTTCTCAAATCAACTCTCCTCAAACAATATCAAGCCAAAATACATATGAGGCTACTTCCACACTCCAATAACACTCTCTACCTCTACTCCACTCTTAGAAACCTGCAACTATCAACTTACATCTAGCTATTATCCAGTTACATCCAAGCTACCTCCAAGCTTGCTCCAAGCTAACTGATCTCATTCATGGAGGAGACATGTATAGGAGGGAAAGGTTCCATAAGAGATGGGAGGAAGAGATTATCTCTTAGGGAGGTTTCACAAAAGGTCGAACAACTATCCCAGAGGAGAGAGGCGAGCTCAACTGACACAACAACTAGCCCTAGGACCGCCCATGAAGCAATTTCATCTTGAAGTTTCGACGAGTTGTTTAAAAAACTTTCCAAATCTGGGTTGGTGCGGGTGCAACATAGGGACAGAGCAAAGACTCCGCTAGGGCTAATGTTAACTCGACCATCTTCGTGGGAGGGATAACTTCTGACCCTTGATGACCTAGAAACTTAGGCAGAAAGGGGTCTGCTTCAGGAATAATGAACTGAGACAATCTTCCTAAGATTACAAGGAAGGTTTTGGTTGAGGAATCTCTTTTGTGAGTTATTTGAGCATGTTTTGGATACCACTGTCATTTATTGCAATAACCAAAAGTGGGATTCACCTTTCATAGAACCCCGTGTTCCACGACCGCTCATAGCATATTGATATCAGGTACCACTTTATCCAGGATATAATAAAATGGGGAGCAATAAGGCTCCATCACATTAGGATTGATGAACAAGTTGCTGACATTTTCACAAAGCCCTTGGGGAAGGCCAAGTTCTTAGCCTTCTGAGAGAGATTTGGAGTCGTGGAAAGGCCCTCCCATGAGGGTCACTCTTGAGTTGGACATTGAGCTTTGGGAGCTCCTAGGGGCATGGGGTACTTCTTTGAGCTATATGAGCACAAGGTGAGTGGTTCAACTTCCCTTATGGAGTATATATACCCCAATATGATTGATCACAAGGTGAGTGTTCCACCTTCCCCTATGGAGGAAAATATTTGAGAATAGGGTGAGTGGTTCACCTTCCCCTATCGTTGATGTCATATGCATAGGATGAGTGGTTCATCTTCTCCTATGAGTAGGATGAGTGGTTCACCTTCTCCTGTGATTGCCCCAACATACATCATAACCTTACTATCTGAGACTCTTGGGAATTACCTCTCATTTGTCCAATGAGATGGGAAAAATGGTTATCGGCCATATCACTACAGAGTGACGCATGGTATACAGTCATAATCCCTTTGTCTCCTTAATTAAGGGATAATCTCCTTTATTTTAGGAATAACTGTTGCATGACTTCAGAAAGACTTCTAACTTGAATTTATCCAACTAATTAATCCATAATGAATTAATTAATTATTTCCAAGCAGATGGTGAGACTAAATTTGATTTTGATTCACAATTTTAATTCAAGGACAAATTAAAATTTGAATATTCTGGATTCTATTTTTATCATTTCTTGTTGTTATTTTCAATAGATGGGGTCGAGGATGTCAGTTTGGGCTCCTTTCCCTATAATGATGGAACTACCTCAAGGGATAAGTCCTTCTCCCACGAGAAGAGGATCCATCTTCCATTCATATTTCCTATATAAACCTCCCTTCTTCCTAAACACAAGCTAGTCCTGGTGTTATAGTGGAAAAATTTTGGTTTGAGTAGACAAGCAAGCTATTACTAGTTGTAACTATCTAGTTGTGCGAGGGATAAGTGTGTTTTGGTTTGGAGTGAAGCCTAACGGGAAGATCTTTAAAACTATTGTTGATTGAGGCCATCATGGAATGCTAGTAGAGGTGTGTGGGAACCTGGTCTTGTCAGAGGAGGACTGCAACGTCAAGACAAATGGTTGTAATCTCTCTTTGATATTAATATATGCAACCATCGATAGATTTCCTACATGTTTTGTAATATTATATATTCATGGCTTAATATTTCTTGACTTTTTAAGTAGGTTTAATTACAATTTTTCTATTATTATGTTTGTGTGTTGTTGTCGTATACTTGTTTTAGGAGCTTGACGAAGGAAGCGAGAGATAGTTGGAGTGAGCAAGCAAGGACATCATCAAGCATGATAAGCGACCAAGAGGTAGGCCCTCTTGATTGATTCTAACCTAAGGAAATCTTCCATAGAATGTATATGTTGTGGCTAGACCCATTATCGGGCTAGAGGAATTCGTTCATGTCCGCAATTATAATTTTACTTCACCACACCTATAAACATGGGATTAATTTCCCACTCAAGGTAGTGGTAAGGTTGGGGGTAGGAGAACTAACTGCCACAATGGGAACATGGGACTAATCACCCACTCAACGTAATGGTTAGGTTTTTAAGGTTTACTATTGCCTTTGTTTTTGGTGTTTCAAAAAACCTCGACATGGTATAAGAGCCATGGAAGAGGTTCAATTCCTCGAGTTGCATTTGAGGGGGGACGTTGGAGTGATTGTCACACTAACCTCATTATGAATCGATTAGGTGGAATAACCACCACCTTAGGAACATGGGACTAACCACCCACTAAAGGTAATGGCAAGGGTTTGGAAGTTTACTACTACGTGCAGGTTTTGGTGTAATGGAAAACCTCAACATACATATTTACTTAATACAATTAAATGTGTGTGTGTGTGTGTATAAGCCCCAGGGATTAACTCAGTTGGTCAAAATAAGTGCCTCGCCATTCGGGAGGTCACAGGGTCCATGCTCCCCGAAGCCCTTGGGGTTAGGCCTAGCTAGCGGGCCGCGGGGCTAGATTCCCTTTGGGGTCGATCAGCCCAGATTTTTCCGTGGACGTAACCGCCACCCATTGACTAGGGTGTCGGTGAACCACAGCAAAAAATTAAAAAAATAAAAAACTATATGCATCTTTACATATTTAATTAATACAAGTAAATTGTTTTATTGTAGTAAATTGTTAGATATATCAACAAAATTTCCATCAAAATTTTGATATCCAAAAATAGTTGTAAGGATTACAAGGACTTTGCCTCCCATACACTCATGTTATAATTAATATGAAACATCCTAAACTTTTCATTATATCACAGTGCCATCATATGATATTTAATTAAGGGTTTCCTATACTAGACCTTAATTTTTTTGGAACTTTGAATAGAACTCAACGATCGATATAGAGAAATATAGAGTGAGCCACAACTTTATGGAAAATATCATACATGACATTACCTTTAAGGATGCTTAACCAATCAATGCCTCAATATTTGTCTTCTTATATGTCTAATCCTTATTTTTGTTTAAGTGAGGGATTATTTTGTTCTAGGAATGAAAAAGATTTTGTTAAAATGAGGTTTGATTGGGGTATAATTGATAATGGAAAAATATTCTTTAAATCTTGACCACAAAGATACTTATTTTGAATAACTTTCTTTTATGATTGATCTTGATAGGTAAGGTTCTATACATGTTTGTCTCATTTTATTTTAGATAGAAGAAAATTATTATACATATTGTTGGACACCTAATCCTAAATGGGTTAGTGTGGAAGCCGAATGGACAAAGCAGTCCAAGAGACCTTGGGATGTGAATCCCAACGGTCACATAATGTACCATAAATATACATCATTTGTGAATAAAAAATGAACTGCATGATTTATCTTTCCTATTGTTTTTGTTGCCCATGTGTGTTTAACATGGTATCAGAGCCATGATTTGTGGCCTGTTTATCTCTTAATAGAGCTCCCTTGAATAGTGTTGGCCTTGTCTTCATTACCTGTAACACTCCATTAATTATGTCTGCCATACCTGCGTTCTGCCACACCTGAGCTGCCCTGACGTATTCTATTTATAATTCCTGCGCCCTGTTCAGTTGAATACACTCAGAATTCAAAACCGTTTTATATTCTGTGCAAACTCGTCTCTGTCCATAACACGTTGCCTTTCCAGCGCTGCCTCTGCTGCAAACCCACTATTGAAACGTTGAATGATGGCCTAAAACGTTGAATGATGGCCTGACATACCTTCTGCGTAATGGTGTGGCTGCTCTGCGCAGTGAAAACGTGGTGACATCGTACGTTACTCGGTTGATGGCGAATTTAACATTCGAGGATGGACAACATCAGTGTTGAAATTTCGAATGGTTGTTGAGTAACGTCTGCTGGCAACATTCATTTCTGTACTGAATGATGTCAGTCTGACCTGCTAGTTGATCATACCTGTAGTCCCCAACATCGTTTCATGAGTAAAACTCTTTACGCTACTTTGGTCAACCTTCCATGGTACCACGGCGAGCGTGGTAATAGGCCTTCATATATTTGAAATACTGCGACTGAGACTGCTTCAAATTTCTTTCTCTCCGCACCAGAGCTTCAGGGCATTGCTCCTCCTTTCACACACTCACCCCCCATGTGATCGCCGAGTTCCCAAAGTTAAAATTCTCTCCACTGAGCAGAGATTCAGCCACATCGTTATTATTGCTCTGCCCTTCTGGAAGAAATGCACGAAGTCTAGATTTTTCCCGCTCTGTAAGATCTTCTCTCCACGTCTCTACCGTTAAAACGTTTCTGAGATCCTGTAGCGCAAATATTTCTCTGGGCAGTTTTATGGTTTCAACAATTTGGGCTTCCTGTATCTTGTACTTGTTGCTCACACAATGCTTTGTTATACCAATCTCTGATTCCGGCGATCTGCTTGTGTTGGGCTTGGGCTTCTTGTTTTTGTGGGTATAGCCTTCAATTTTTTCAGAATGACGTTGGCAGTAGCTCTTGCCCTCAACGCGGGGCTGAGAACAACGCCATCGCCTACCGTCGGATCGCTTGCACCGTAATTCATCTGCCAAAGCGCTTTCTGCGGTTGCCCTCGGGCTCATGATTAAGGTCTGTGGCTGTGGGTACAGGATATTCTCTGTAATTTCAAAGCAAAGAAAGATAAAAAGGCCCGATATTGTAGTGCGGGCATTGTGATGCAACCCCTTCTTCTATTTATAGTTCAACCTTGCGGGTATTTCTTCCATGATGGCCGACAAGACGCGTTTGCCAGGTTTTTTAATGGGTATTGAGATTGGAGAAGTATTTGGAAACATTAATTTTAAAAAAATGGAGACAGTTATTTGGAATAAAATATTTTATTATGGTAAAAAAATCTGAGCAAATAGCAGAGGTTCATGACTAATGTTACATCGAATGTTCATTGTCTCGAGTTCAGCACATTCCAAGCGAAGGACTGGAAACCTAAAAATGAACTCCACTCCACCATGACATAAAGGTTATGTATGCATTTTAGGGATTTTCCGAGATTTGTATTACTCTCTCAGTAGCATCGAATACAGTGGCACGCAATATAATGGCTTGATGTATTTGCTCTGTGGCTTGATATGATCGACAAAGGCTCATTGTGGCTTGTTTATATATATAGATATATATATATTAGTAGCTTTTATATGATTCGTTGTAGCTAGAAATATCTCCAGAGTTGTTGGTCTGCTTTTCAATCGACATTTATTGTTGCCGCTGATGCATCACAATCTGTAGACCCATCATCCCGGTTTCAAGATACCGTCGATTTCGCATTCGAAATTTATATTTAAGGGTCACTGCATTTTGGTTTGGCGGTAGCTATTCGGATAGCTTTATATTGTCATTTACATGTCAGTGGATGTGGGTTGTGGCTGTAGTCGCTGGATTTGTTGTTGAATGTAACGTGGATTTACACGGTATGCAAAAATAGTTGAACGTGGACTTACCATGGAATCGTACCATGTTCTCGTTATTTTTTGAGTGAACTTTTATATTACTACATGAGCTAAAATGGACAAATTATTGATTATTGTAGCTACACGAGCAGAGATATAGTGCAAAGATTGAATATTAGTTGGATCGATTGATTGTAATTGACTTGGCACATGCTCAATGCTCACCCTTTGATTCATCCACATCAAAACTGATTTTTGAACACAGTCATATTTAGTCAAACACATGTATAAGTTCTGAGAGCAGTATTGAAGCCACCTCGAAGCAGATTTGGTGTTGTCCATGGAACAATTTGAAACAACCTCTGAGTGAAGTGATTTTTGAAGATTTCGTAGAGAAGGTTGTGAAAAGGTTTGGAATAGACTTTGGTGGATCCTTGATCAGCATTATGAAGTGAATTTGAAGCAATTTTGAAGACATTTTTGGAAGTCATTCTTGGAGCAGTTTCTTGTAGAGATTTTGCATGATTTCCATAGCAGCCAGATGCTTTGAAGTTTGAAGTTGAGGACAACGCTCATCTTCACATTTATATATTTTTTTGCATTGCTTGACGAGAAATGACCTCTGGAGAAAGTGAATGCAACTTGGTAACATCCAGCTTACTCAGGTCCTGCTCCATCAACCATTTTCGCTACATTGTTGCCACTTGACAAGCCCTTACAAGATCTTGTAGTAAGAGTACAATATTATTTTTCTGTTGTTGTTGCCTCAGTTGTGTTTTTTTAAGTGACATTGAAGAAAAATGGCCAGAATTAGTGAAATATTAGAGTTCATGAAAACTCTTATACAATCTACTGTTGATGACACATTACAAATCAGAAAAGGATCTCTTTCAGAAATTCAGACAAGTCTACAAAATGCACAGGAAAAGATTGATTTTTTGCAGCTTGAATCACAGCTACAGCAAGAAGAGCTATATCAAAATAGACACCATTCTGAACCTGTTTTTGTTCAGAACATTGAGACAACCACCCATCAACAGCGTGTTATAGTTCATTCAGATTTAGTACCAAACAAATCAGCAAGGTTACATGCAAATGCAGAAGTTCAGTCTGCACTTCCCAAGCCCATCATCAGACCTTGGGAACAGCTTGTCCACAACAAGCATAGAACTGGTCTTGGATATGACAAGGACTTGTACTTTCATATTCCAGACTACTCAAAACCCATTCAGTTTCAGAGTGCTGGATTCATTCATGACAGTTCACCTGCTCCTCATTACAGTTCAGCTTCAACTGTTCCAGACTCTGCTCCTCTTCCACAACAACAACAACAACAACATATCGTGAAATGCCAACACTGTGATCGAGTTAGCCATCTGAAAGATCACTGTTTTGATCTTCATCCATGTAAGCATTGCCATAAAACCACCCATTCTTCAAACAGATGCTTCAGCAACAAACGTCCTGCAAGAAAAAAGATTCATCTAGGATGGATCGCTTCTTGGCAATGGGCATCAACAACCAAGAAGATATTCCAAACACATGTTAGAACTTGTTCCAGAATATTGACAGTCTTGCAGTTGAGTTTTCTCCATCATCTCACCTTGTATCTGGCAGGGGGGGAAATGATGGTCATCTACAAGCTTCAAAGCCACATCAAGCAAGCCTGAGCCACAACCTGCCACACCAGTTTCACAGTTGTAGCCAGAGACATAGATGCCCGTGAACATGCCTTCAGTTGGCAATCTTGGACACTTCCTCTAGCAGAAGACTTCAGCTTCTTGCCAGTTTTGGAAGAGTTCCAGAGACAAAATTGAGAACGCTTCCTCTAGCATAAGACTCCAGCTTCTTGCCAGTTTTGGAAGAGTTCGAGGAATTGCATTAAGCATTCCAGAGTTGTTGGTCATCCTTAAACCATCACAGGTTGAGACTTCCCTTTTCAGGTTGAAGTTTTACCTTTTTATGTGGGGTGAGACCTCCCTTTTATGGTTGAAGGTTTCCCTCTTTAAAACAATAGGATCACTTCCTCTAGCAGAAGACTTCAGCTTCTTGCCAGTTTTGGAAGAGTTTCGGTAATTGCACTAAGCGTTCCAGTGTTGGTGGTCATCCTTAAACCACCGCCCTTTATACCAACATTTCATAGAGCACATTCAGCCTAGTTCTACATGCATATTTGCGGATTTTTATTACAATTCTCTTCTTTGTCTCTTATATAATCCTTTTGTTTAAGGGGGGAATTTTGTTCAGGTATTCCTAAATTTGTTAGTGTGAGGTTGATTGGATAAAGTAGTGGAAGAGATCTTTGGATGTGACCACTCAGATACTTATTTTGAATAACTTTCTTTTATGATTGATCTTGATAGGTAAGGTTCTATACATGTTTGTCTCATTTGATTTTAGATAGAAGAAAATTATTATACATATATATCACAATCCAAGGAAATTTCCATAATAAGAAAGAACGTGTTGTTCATATATTATCATAGAAATGTTGTTACAAGCATTGTGGCTCACTGTTAGACATCTCAACCTTTATATCATCTTCCTATCACACTACTTGATGCATACATCTACCGACAAAATTCTACATTTAGATTCTATCTCTATCAAACTTACCATGAGTCTATCTCTTTGATTCTTATAGCCAACATAGGCTCTCACATAAAATAATTGAAATTAATTCCGTCATTGAGGTCTCCACCTAAGGTTCATTATGCTTCCTCGAAATGTTCCATACTTGGTTTGCAACAATTATTTTTCATGGTTGCTATTCTGATTCTCTCCTTCATGTTATAACTTTATATCCACATCAACATCAATCCATATTCCATGTTCAAGTGGCTTTACATAATTGCCTTTGCATGTGATCCATTACTCACCTTTTCTTCCTGGAAACAACAATGATATGTACAATCTCCCATCTTGATTCAAGTTATATGATACTATTCTCTAGTATGTAATAAATCTTTGACTTGTTAGCCCTTGATCCACATGTATCTTTTTCTATCTCAGTTGGTGTTGGTGGTACATTATCAGAATGCTTTTACACGTCCACTATTAGTCATGTTCAATCTATTCTTCAACTTAACTTCTTTCCTTCACCATTTAGCATTATGTTTCTTTCCTGATACCATCATGGCTTGTCTAATCTCATAATGATTTCTCATCATTTGATGTCACTTTGTAAAATTGGGTTTTCCCTCAAATTACATATCAACATTCCCTTTCCCTTAAGGCATGCATTTATGTAGCTTTACCTAGTTGCCATGAATCACTTTGTTGATGGTGTCTTTTCCCCACTATAATTCTCTCTTATCAAAATCCTTCTTCCACTGGGAGCCCATCGACCCAATGTTCTCTTCCTTAACTCATCTCCAATTAATCTAGACTTGTCTTTTTTCCTTTTCTTTATAATGTTTACAATCTTTGTGCTTGTGCAATTAACACACTCTAAATTTTTGTGTTCTCTTCTTCTATTGTTGGTTTGCATCATATCTCTCCTTTGTAAATGAGTGAATGAGACTCTTGTATTCTTTATCTCAATCTATTGGTGCTCCTTTCTTGTTCACGTTCCTCATTTCAGTGAATTCATAAACAAGACGAGAAAACAGTGTATAACTTGCCAATATCTCTTAATTTTGATAATTTCTTAAGGGGATTTTTTAATGTTTTAGAGTTTTTGGTGATTTTTAAGATGCATGTTTTTATTATATAAAATTTGGGTGAAGCATTTTTAATATGGTTTTTTTGAAGAGAGAGAGAGAGAGTATATGAATTAAATTTAGTCTCAAATGTTTTCCTTATATTGAAATCTAAATAGTTTTGAACTCCATCCTTCCCAAAATGATTGAATAGACGGAGAATTAAGATGTGAGTTGTAATGGTTTTTATGAAAGAGGATGATCAATTATCATATATTCAATGTTGAATCCCAAACTCATTATGAAAAAGGTCTGGTCAAATTTGTTTTGTTTGAAAATATTACTATTGCTAAAAGAAAATCTAGATATAAAAAATAAAAAATAATAATAATAACAACAACATGATATATTTTGAATTTTAAAATACCTTATTCATGATTAATTTAATTCCAAATCCAACTCTTCTAGAGTTGGTAACTTAATTGGTTGGAAGCACTCTCTCATTCTGAGGACAATTCAATTCCAAAAGATAAATTAAAAACTTTTATTGTACTTACCGAAAGTATAATTTTTTATTAAATTATAAATTTCTATAATTAATATAGATAGTATGCTTAAAACATAAAAATAAGCGCAAATAAAATAAATAATATTTTATTTTTATTAAAATAAAATATTTTTGGCAGGTCCCGAAATTTAACCATTATTTGATATATATAATCACTTTTCAAATGTGATACGGTGCGTTTAACAAAGTTGAAATTCCGGAAATTATTGCAACCAGTGAATAGTTAAAAGACTTGTTGATGTGGCTACTCGCAATCCAAGATGCTTTTTCCATATCTCCCCACAACGTGCCTTTGTAGAGGTGGCAGACTGGCAGTGAAAAGAAGTGGTTTTTTGCAGTCAAGAAAAGCACGACCATTGCAGAGGTGGCAGTGAGAGAAGTGTTTTTTTGCAGAGATGGCAGTCAAGAAAAAGCAGGGTCGTTGAATCCAACCAGCAATATTTAATTTCCAATCTTCTCCCAATCTCTACCTTTTCCGAATCTCCTCCTCCTACTACCTGCGCTGGGCTGAGTCTAGTCTTGTCTTGGAGCTCCATGTCATGTCTCGTCTGGTATGAGTTTTGTGTGGTCTGGTTTTGTCTGGTATGAGTCTGGTATGGTCTGGTCTGGAATGTGTTGTTGTGTTGGGAGGTACTGGGAGGAGGAGAGGGTAAACATGACATCTATTCAATTCAATTTTTAATCAGCAAGAACAGGAGCGGGAGCGAAAGGGTTCAATCCCAGGCAGATATATGAGGAGATATCCACCCACATCTTTCTCGATCCTGGCAGGCAAATTTATGTACCTGTAAGATCTGTTTTCTTTTCATTGGGTTTCTTTTTTTTAATCTTGGTATAGATTTTAGGTTAGCTTAGTAAGTGATGGCATACATACATTACAGGGTTTAATATGAATTTTATAATTTGATGCAATTGGCTCGCTCTGTTCAAGAAGTATTATTGAATTGCTCGGCTAAGCTAGCTTAAATATGAATTGGTATTGGTACCTGCATCAGTTTTCGAATCCACAGGTGTGCGGAAGGATTGAATCCAGGTAGAGTAGGTAAATTTCTTTGCATCTTTCTGGTTATACATATATTCAAATATATACATGATCAACAAAATGATGAGTGGGATTAGCATGAACTAATTTGGTCTGGGATTGGCCCTGTAATTTGATTTGGGATGGGCCCTGCATAATTATGAATCATAACCTTCATTATGAAATAAATATTTATACGCCCCATAATTGCTAGTACCCATTTTAAATTCTAAAAAAATAAATCAGGCGTCAGATGCAACTAATAATTTCATTTCAATTAATGTAAGAACCGAGATTAGCATAGAAGCCGAGTAATTCAGATTCAGTTCACTGTGTCCTGCGTATAATTTACAGCCACACACTCAAACAAACTGAGTTATTCTAGTGACCAACGACAGTTCACCACCCTCTTTGTGCATTTAAACTTTGAGATTTATTCCAGCGGCAGTTCACTGATCTGTGCGTCCAAAATATATAATTAGTTACAGTCTTGAAGGAGGTCTTGAACCTCCGTTCTGTTGCCGGGATTTGAACCTGAGTCGCCTTGAGAGCTTATGACATATTGAATCCAAAAATATGATTAGTTACACTCTTGAACGCCCGACCTGCTGAATAAGGTTTCGTTGCAGGGAGTTGAACCCGGGTCACCTTGAGAGCTTATGAAATATTAAATCCAAAAATATGATTAGTTACACTCTTGAAGGAGGGCTTCAACCTCCGACCTGATGGATGACGTTTCGTTGCCGGGATTTGAACACGGGTCACCCTGCGAGTTTATGAAATCTTACATCCAATATATAATTACTTATAGTCTTGGAGGGCTTGGACCTCTGACCTCCTGGGTAACGTTCCGTTGCCGGGATTTGAACTCGGGTCACATTGAGAGTTTATGAAATATTGAATCTAAAATATAATTAATTACACTGTTGAAGTAGGGTCTAAACCTCTGACCCGATGGTATTTTGGCCTGTGGCCTTCGGATTTTATGAAATATAATTAGTTAGACAGTTAGACAGTTGAAGTAGGGCTTGAACCTCTGCCATATTTATTCCAGCGATAGATCACTTATATGTGTATTTATCAGTAAACTTTGAGGGTTTATGAAATATTACATCCAAAATATAATCAGTTGAAACGAGGGCTTGAACTTCCTGGGTAACGTTTCGTTGGCGGGATTTGAACCCAGGATATGAACCTCTAACCACATGGGTAACGTTCTGTTCCCGGTATGGGCGTATAAATATTTATGTCATTATGCATAACTGTGAACCTTATTCGTTGTGGTTGTGGTTGCATATATGCAGGTCTCTCTGTGGTGGTTCCCAACGTCCCTGAAATGCATTTCGCAGTTTCAATGGCATGGGCCGTTCTTAACACAATGCCTGCTCTGCTCAATTCAAACCAATTCTTGCCTCTCGTCACAGACGGAACTCAGCCTCAGCCTCAACCTGGTACTCAGAGCTAGATCCATCCGTCACAAAACCTGACCTCCGCCTGCTGTTGCGCTTTAATTCAATTCAATTCTCTGATACCCATGGAAATTGGTTTGCACAGCCGAAAAAAGTAGGTCTATATGGTGCTGATAGATAAACAGGGCCATGGAACTTCGCTAACAAGCAGGTCTGATAATGTATGTATGTATAAAATGTGTAACTTATCTCCAAGAATTTGGGAGGATTAAATAATTGAATTGTATTATATTAGGGTGTAACTAATATGTGATGCTTGTATGTTTGTGTATTTGCAACATTTTTGGGTGACGATAAAATATGGAAGTGCAATGTTTGTGAGTTTTCTTTTACAGTTCTTCTTGAGTAATAAACAATTCAATGACTCCTCATGTTTGTGTGCTTACAAAACTTGATGTGTATTTAGGAATGACTATCTACAACATGTTTTCTGCGATGATTCAAATTTGATGTGCGGTATGTGTATATTTGCAAGATTTTGTGTGCAATGATCAAAATTTTATGGGTGACATTTGTATGTTTTTGCGTTTACAACATTCTTTGTGTATGGTGATCAAAATTTGTTGTGTATTCATGATTGTAGCAATGTTTGTGGTTTTAGTTCCATTTGTATGCCTGTGTATTTACAATGATTGTGTATGACATTTTGATATGTACTCTGCAATGTGTGTGAATTTTATTTGCCAATGCTTAGTATCTCCATGTGCTTGTATCTTATGCATTTGCAACATTTTTAGGGTGTAACTGATACGTGATGCTTGTATGTTTGTGTATTTGCAACGTATTTGGGTAACGATAAAAAATGGAAGTGCAATGTTGGGAGCTAAGCGGTTATAGCATGTATCAACTATGCAGAGGACGCATATATTTCAGAGTAATCTCAACTGAATACTTTTCCTTTTCTCACATGACGTGACTCAGAGAGTTGCATGACCTGTACTTGTACTGTGTTGAAAGTATATTATGCGGGGCATGGTTATCTTGGATTATTTCTCTCCCTTTAAAGGTCGACATGACATTATAAAAATAGTGGTAAGATTCTTCCAATCCTTTCATTCCAAAATTTCATTCTGTAGATGTAGGATTCCAGATTATGCACTATTTTGTTTTGTTTTTACACCTGTCCAGGTTATTCTCACAAAGGAATTGGGTTCAGGTGCGAGTGGGAACGAGGGTATTTTAATTTAATTGGATAACTCAATCTAGTGAATTTTATCAGTTTGATGATTTGATTGTTGTAATTCATTTTCAGCCTTGATGATTTGATTGTTGTAATTCATTTTTAGTGGTGTGATGGGCTCTCCACTGGGATGGGATGGACGCACGGAGGAGACCACTCCACTCCACTCCACTGATTGATGGGCTTTAAGATACACCATAAATATTAAATTTATTTACTTTTGGCTGGGTAGATAAACCATAAATATTAAATTTTAACAGTTAGGAGTAAAAAACGTCGTAAAAGAAAAATAATATATATAAAGCATTTGTGCATTTTTTGTTATAGGAATTTATGCAAAGTAGTTTTGTATGCAAAATATTTATGTATAGCATAGATTGTCATTGACTTTTAAAATACATTATTTTTGCAGATAATGACTAGAATATATGTGTATGGCCAAAGCATTCACATCTCCATCATGTTCATGACATAAGACACATTGATCCTCTTCAAAAGAAATTAACATTTATGTATTCATTCTGTAATTACTCTTGAAAATCTCATGATAATAAAAATTATTTTTATGTTTGAAGGGGCTAAAAGCCCCTTCTCAATGCCCTTGAGAATGAACCATGGTCATTCTTAAGGGCTTGTGCATCCTCTCTCCCTTTCCACTTTTTAGTTTTTACTTTTCCTCTTTGGTTATGTTTAAAAGTAATTAGCATCATAGGTTTTAAGTTAATAACTTCTTAATTGTTAGTATTCATGGTTTACACATTTTAAATTTTTAAATATATTAAAATAGTTCTTGCTTGTGTAGTGATGTGTATTCATATTCTTTTCATGTAGCTTTTGTTGATGATTGCTGACATTTTTTACTTTGTTCATGATTGTGTATGACAATGTTTGCTCTTTGAGTTATATTTAGTGTTTGTATTTACAATGAATGTGAATTGCAAGTTGATATGTGTTCTAAAATGTGTGTATGTGTGTCCCCCTTAGGAATGAATATCTACAACATGTCTTGTGCCATGATTCAAATTTGATGTGAAATATGTGTATATTTGCAACATTTTGTGTGCGATGATCAAAATTTGATGGGTGACATTTGTATGTTTTTGTATTTACAATATTCTTTGTGTACGATGATCAAAATTTGTTGTGTATTCATGATTGTAGCAATGTTTGTGGTTTTAGTTCCATTTGTATGCTTGTGTATTTACAATGATTGTGTATGGCATTTTGATATGTACTCTGCAATGTGCGTGAATTTCCTTTGCCAATGCCTAATATCTCCATGTGCTTGTATCTTATGCATTTGCAACATTTTTAGGGTGTAACTGATACGTGATGCTTGTATGTTTGTGTATTTGCAACATTTCTGGATGACGATAAAAAATGGAAGTGCAATGTTTGTGAATTTTCTTTTACAGTTCTTCTGGAGTAATAAACAATTCAGTGATGCCTAATGTTTGTGTGCTTACAAAACTTGATGTGTATTTAGGAATGACTATCTACAACATGCTTTCTGTGATGATTCAAATTTGATGTGCGATATGTGTATATTTGCAACATTTTGTGTGCGATGATCAAAATTTGATGGGTGACATTTGTATGTTTTTGTATTTTCAACATTCTTTGTGTGCGGTGATCAAAATTTGTTGTGTATTCATGATTGTAGCAATGTTTGTGGTTTTAGTTCCATTTGTATGCCTGTGTATTTTCAATGATTGTGTATGACATTTTGATATGCAATCTGCAATGTGTGTGTATTTCATTTGCCAATGCTTACTATCTCCATGTGCTTGTATCTTATGCATTTGCAACATTTTTAGGGTGTAACTGATATGTGATGCTTGTATGTTTGTGTATTTGCAACTTTTTTGGGTGACGATAAAATATGGAAGTGCAATGTTTGTGAGTTTTCTTTTTCAGTTCTTCTTGAGTAATAAACAATTCAATGATTCCTCATGTTTGTGTGCTTACAAAACTTGATGTGTATTTTGGAATGACTATCTACAAAATGTTTTCTGCGATGATTCAAATTTGATGTGCGATATGTGTATATTTGCAAGATTTTGTGTGCAATGATCAAAATTTTATGGGTGACATTTGTACGTTTTTGCATTTACAACATTCTTTGTGTATGGTGATCAAAATTTGTTGTGTATTCATGATTGTAGCAATGTTTGTGGTTTTAGTTCCATTTGTATGCCTGTGTATTTACAATGATTGTGTATGACATTTTGATATGTACTCTACAATGTGTGTGAATTTTATTTGCCAATGCTTAGTATCTCCATGTGCTTGTATCTTATGCATTTGCAACATTTTTAGGGTGTAACTGATACGTGATGCTTGTATGTTTGTGTATTTGCAACGTATTTGGGTGACGATAAAAAATGGAAGTGCAATGTTTGTGTGTTTTCTTTTACACTTCTGCATGAGTAATAAACAATTCAATGATGCCTAATGTTTGTGTGCTTACAAAATTTGATGTGTATTCATGATTGTAACCATGCTTGTGTTTTGAGTTTGGTTTGCATAGTATTTACAATGATTGTGCATGACATGTTGATATGTACTTTGAAGTGTGTGAATTTATTTTGCCATTGCTCACTATCCGCATAGGTTTGTATGTTTATGCATTTACAACATTTTTTTGTGTTTGACATGTCATGTTCGTATGTTTCGCATTTCTCAGGGTTTGTGTATTTATAATATCTTCGCTTGTACTAATTACAAATTTGATGCTTATCTTTTTGCAATAATAATAAAAAATTATGCCTAATGTTTCATGTTTACAAAATTTGATATCTATTCATGTATTAATGGAAATTTGATGTGCATTGATGATAATGTATTCAGTTTATTGTTTGGGTTTCCTTTATATCTATGCATTTTGAATGAATGTGGGTCACATATTGTATGTAATTTAAATTAAAATAAAATATTGTCATTGCTCATTGTCCACATAGGTTTTTATGTTCATGCATTTACAACATTTTTTGTGTATGGCATGTCTTGTTTGTATGTTTAACATTTTTTGGGGTTTGTGTATCTATAATATCTTTACCTGTATTGATTACAAATTTGATGCTTATTTTTCTACAGTAATCAAAAGTTTTATGCCTAATGTTTTCATGTTTACAAAATTTGATATCTACTCTTGTATTAATGGAAATTTGATGTGCATTGATGATTATGTATAAAATTTAATGTTTGGGTTTCCTTTATATCTATGCATGTAGAATGATTGTGGCTCACATATTGTATGTAATTTAAAATAAATGAAACATTGGGATTGTTCATTGTCCACATAGATTTGTATATTTATGCAAATTTTACAACATTTTTTGTGTTTGGCATGTTATGTTTGTATGTTTCACATTTTTTTGGGGTTTGTGTATTTATAGTATCTTTGCTTGTACTGATTACAAATTTGATGCTTATTTTTCTGCAATAATAAAAAAATGTAAGCCTAATGTTTTCGTGTTTACAAAATTTGATATCTACTCATGTATTAACGGAAATTTGATGTGCATTGATGATACTATATTAAATTTATTGTTTGGGCTTCCTTTATATCTATGCATTTAGAATGAATGTGGCTCACATCTTGTATGTAATTTAAAATAAAACAAAACATGGGGATTGGGGAGTGATGAGCGTAGTGTAATAATAGGCTAGAAGTGAGGGGGAGGCCAGATGAGCTTCCACCTTCACGTGGTTGGCCTCGTCAGTAGAGAATTTATAATTCTTGAAGCTAAGACAAGCTCTTTCTATAAATATGCACATACAAATATTATCTCTCAAATTCTTAACATCCAACATGCTCTAACCCCCTCCACACACACACTGTCTCTCTACACCCACTCCCCCCCCTTCCATGCCCCTCTCTCTCTCCACAACCCGCACCCTTCCATCCACTCTCTTTCTCTCTCTACACCTCGTCTCGCCTCCCCTTACTCACACACACTCTCTCTCTACACACACTCTGGGGCAATGATTATATTTGATTTATATAATCATATGATTGCCTTTGAATAATTGTATTTAAATGCTTATTTTTTATTTGTATGATATGAATTTATAACATTATATCTCAAATTCATAACATCAAACCCCACCCCCTCTCTCTCTCTCTCTCACTCTCTCCTCGCCAACTTACCCCCCTTCCACAGCGTCTCCCACTCTCTCTCTCTCCACAACCCGTGCCTTTCCATCCATTCTCTCTCTCTAGAACCCCTTTCCCCTCCCCATACTCTCCCCTTTCCCCTCACTCTTTTTATCTCTAGACACACTTTGGGACAATGATTATATTTTATTTGAATAATTATATTTGATTTGATATGAATTTATAATTTGGATTAAATTTTATATAATTTAAATTTGTACTTTTATAATTATTTAATTGTATTTTTATTAATATTGTTATTTATATAATCATTCTATTTTATTTGTAAATTCAATATTTAATAGTTTAAATTAGATTAGATTTAATTTAATATTAATAAAATATTTAATAATATATAACATGTATATAATAATAAATATTCAATATATATTGGTTAAAAAAATATTTACAATTGTATAATGCTTAAAATTTTAATATTATTGTTAAATAGAGTTATTTTGGATGGTTCGGAGGAAGAAATTGAATCCACCCTACTTAGTTTCAATTCTTGTAAATGCATGATGGATGTCGACAATGTTGACAATGTATTCTTCACATGAAATATAAAACATTGTATATATGAAAAAATATATTTACATATTATTAAAATTTTATATTTATTTATTATAATGTTTTTTATATAATAATTAAAATTTAATTTAAATCCAATATTAATAAAATATTATATTATATGATTTCTAAAAAATGCTAATTAAACAAATATGATTTAATCAATATTATCTATATTAGAATAAATGTGGTCTGTTTTTTTAATACACTTCAAGGCTTTATGAATGAATGCCAACTAGATTGAACTAACCTATATCAACTAAAGTTAACTAAGGGAAAAATAAAATATTTATTATTTATCTAAATATAAATAAAACTATGCATATTTATTATAATTATAATTTGAATTTGAATTTAGTTTGAAAATTATTTTATGTATATTATTTATTATTATTAATTTTTTTTTTTAATATTATAATTGATTTTATATGTTTTTAATATAGTTATAAACCATACATATTTATTATAATTAAAATTTGAATCTAATTAGAAAATTATTTTATATATATTAAAAAATGTTTTTTATTAAAATATTATATTGTATATTTATATATTTTTAATATTTAAATTTAAATTGAACAATAATATATTAGAAAGGAAAAAACGATCCAAAATCGAGCGCTCTGCAGATGCGATCTGAATTGCCTCGGCTCTCCATTATGAAAACCCCTGCTTCACGTAACTCTCAACCTTCAATCTGAGGCGTCCTCACTGAAGGTTCTCCAATGAATGCGCCCCGAGGAGGGGCGGGATCCTCCCCCCCTCCAGACATCGGCTCATCCTCTGACAACTCAAGGAAAAAACATAAAGATCCTCTGCACAAACCAGCAAGCCTCCCAGAAACAGATCAAGGACCAGATCCGGCTACCAATGAAGAAGAAACTGCTGCTGCATGCGATGACACGGGCAAAGACAGTGGCGGGAATAAAAAATCTCCTAAGATACAACCAAAGGCGACTTCAGCCACATGCATACCAAAAAAGGCTGAAAGAAGCAAAGTCGAACTACCCAGCCAACGGATCAATGGCGAAATTCAATTCATGAGGGACCATGCACTCATCGGCAAGTTCCTCGGATTCTGGCCTACTGAAAAGGCCTTGCATGGCTGGATCGCTTCAAAGTGGAAGCCTAAGGGACAAGTCACTTTGCAGCTTGGCCCCAAAGGCTTCTTCACAGCAATCTTTAATTGTCTGGAGGACAAATCACGAATATTTGAAGGAGGTCCGTACTTCTTTAATTCTTCTGGACTGTACTTAAGAGAATGGAAAGAAAGCTGGGCTCCTTTCTGGATACGAATGTATTCCCTCCCTGCAAAATATTGGAAGGAGGAAACTCTAAGGGACATAGCCAACAACGTGGGGACCTTCATCAAAGCTTCTGAGGAAACTAAAACTCACAGATACACTTCTTACGCCTGGATCTATGTCCAAATGCACCTTACCAAATATCTAGCAGACTCGGTAAGTCTTTTCCACGACGACTTTGAGTGGATTCAAACTTTAGATTATGAGGACATTCCTTTTCGCTGCAGAAAGTGCCATGAGCATGGCCATCTCTTCAGGGATTTTCCCCTCAATCCTCAACCCAAACCTCCTGTCAATGATCTTAGCACAGACTTAGAAGGCTTCATCAAAATCCCTAATCGTCGCCGTCATGCAAAGAAATCTACCCCAGCTCCTGATAGCTCCAAAAAGCTGAACTTCCAGAACAGATTTACAATTCTCACCCCTCGTGATCCTTATGAGAATCCTCCAGCTTCATCCTTGGATAACCCTGATCTTCCTTCTCCCTCCCAGATCCTCAAGCTTTCTCAGCCATCAGCTGACTCAGATCCTTCAAGCCTTCCCATCTCCCCTGCTCACAAGAAATCAGAACCAGAGAATGCAGCGCAATCTTCTTCAATGGATCTGGAAGTGGCTCTGATCCTCAGCACTCAGGACAATACTCTCATGAAAGATAAAAACATGCCCTCAAAAATGGATGAAGATCCAGAGAGTATCAGCTTAGAAGGTTTAGACATATTCAAGCTGGAGACAACCTACAAACATAAAGAGTACAATACAATCTCCCCATGGGAAATCGAAAGGCTGGAAGGAGTTCTCAGCAAAGCGCAACACAACAAATGCTTAGGAATACAAGCAGGAAGCCCATGGGATGGAAAGAAAATACTAAAAGAAACAAAAAAAAAGAGGGCAGAAAACAGACCTGCAGAGGACCATCATCCTAGGAGAATTGCTCATGGAATCTGGGAGATTTCCTAAGCTGACAAAGTTCTACAAATCTCAACCCCACAATTCCTCATGAAGCTTCTTTCCTGGAATGTAAGTGGGTTGAACAGTGCCTCCAAACATAGAATGTTAAAAAATGTGATACAACAAGAAAAGCCCACCATAGTTTTTCTTCAAGAAACAAAAAGCAACAGTACCATCTTAGAAAGACTTTGAGAAAGATCTGGGCAGGCTGCAGCTCAGTCACTGTGGATGCCTCAGGCGCATCGAGGGGACTAGCGATCATTTGGAACCCACAACTTCTCACTCTTCAAGACTTCCACGCATCTCATTTCTTTATCTAAGCTACCTTCCATCTCACAGGAACAAACATTCACTGTCATGTTTCAAATTTCTACTTTCCGCAACAATTAAATCAGAAACTGGCGCTTCTGGACACTCTCATGATTCTGAATTCAAATAGACAATTTCCGCTTTGGATTGGAGGGGGCGATTTCAACTTCATCAGAGCCCTGGAAGAAAAAAGTGGCAACATAGCGAAATTAGAAGGGGACAATATAGGTTTTCGTAATTACATTCAAAATAACCATCTTATGGACATTCACACTTCAAATGGAGTCTACACTTGGTCCAACAAACGCAGTGGATCTCAGCACATCGCCTCAAGACTGGATCACTTTCTGATTTCGGACAATGCCATACACCTTGGAGGGGATTTTCACGCCTCTATTGTGCCTCAAGGAGGATCCGATCACTGGCCCATTATGTTACAATGGGCACGACCATGCACAAAAAGTAACAGACCCTTTCGATTTGAGGCGTTTTGGTTCACCAACCCCAATTTCAAAACAGTGGTTAAGGAGGCTTGGAAAGCCTTCATACCCTCTGAAGGAACCAAAATGTTCCAATTTCAACAAAAATTGAAAAGTCTCAAACAGGTTCTCAAAAATTGGAATCATACCCAATTCGGCAATATATTTGAGCAGCGAAGAAAATTGGAGCAGCAAATGTGCACTTTACAACAAAAGATTATTATGGAGGGGTGAACAGAAGACAGAGCGCACCAAGAACAGATCCTTTGGACTGAAATCTAGACACGCAGACAACAAGAAGAAACTCTGTGGCTGCAGAAGTCTCGCATTCGCTGGCTAAAGGAGGGGGAGAAAAACATGAAGTTTTTCCACAGATCCACAATCCAAAGAAGGATACATAATATTATAGCATTCATCAACAACAGGCAAGGGGAAAAATTAGAAAAGCATGAAGAAATGGAAAAGGAATTCTAGGAACACTTTTAGGAAATCCTTAAGGAACCACCAGAAAGCAGAGATCAGGCTATTAAAAAAATTACATAGCTCATCCCTAAAATAATTACGGAGGACCATAACAAACAACTGCTTCAATCCATCTCAATGAAAGAAGTGGAAGAAGCCATGGCTCAAATCAAAGATGGTAAAGCACCCGGTCCTGACGGGTTCACAACTAATTTTTTTCATGAATTTTGGGAGCTGGTTAGCATAGAGGTTTGGGAATTAGTGGAGGAATCACGAACAATGCATTGGATTCTCCCTTCGCTTAACTCCACCTTCTTAGCGCTAATTCCCAAAGGGGCTGAGTCAAACACGCCCGACAAATACAGGCCTATTGCACTATGTAACGTCATCTACAAACTTATTTCCAAAGTCTTGGCCAACAGGCTCAAACCCCTTCTCCCTCTCCTCATCTCGCAGGAGCAGATAGGTTATGTAGAGGGGAGACAAATAATGGACGGCATAATTCTCTCAAACGAAGTGATTCATTCACTAAAGCTTCTAAAAAAGCCAGGTATGATTCTGAAGCTTGATCTTTCAAAAGAATTTGATAAACTCAGCTGGTCTTATATACAACAGATGTTACTGACGTTTGGCTTTAATGCAACTTGGGCTAGATGGATCATGAACCTCATCTCTTCACCCAGCTTCTCTATCCTGCTCAATGGTTCTTCCTCCAAGCCCTTCCGCCCCTCTCGTGGAATCTGTCAAGGGGACCCCCTCTCCCCTTTTATTTTTGTTCTAATGGCTGAAGGCCTCAACCGTCTGCTCCATTCAGCTATCTCCTCTCAAACCCTGAAAGGCATTTCTCTACATGGTCTTCACCCTTTGTCTCACCAACAGTTTGTTGATGACACCATGCTCTTCGGACACCCTTCATCTCAAGAAGCCTCTGCGTTCAAAGATCTACTTTCTCTCTTTTCTGAAGCCTCTGGCACCTCTATCAATGCCACTAAATCCCACTTATTCTTCTTTCATACTCCAGGCTCTACTCAAAGAAAAATAGCAAGAATTTTGGGATACTCCATGCAATGCTCCCTTCGAAATATCTGGGAGCTCCTCTCCTGGACTCAGCCATTAAAAATGCCTCTTGGATAACCCTCATAGACAAGCTGGAATCTAGGCTCTCCTCATGGAATTTTCGCTCGCTCAATATGGCCAGCAAACTTATCCTCATAAAAACCGTTCTCCAGGCTATGCCCCTATATCTCTTTTCTGTTTTAGCTGCCCTAAATGGGTTCTTAAAAGCATCCGTAATCTGCAGAGAAACTTTTTGTGGGGATCCTCTGGTCTCAATAGGAAATGGGCACTGGTAAATTGGAATGAAGTCTGTCAACCAAAAGCAATCGGCAGGTTAGGATTGCGAGATCCCCTCCAAAGTAACAACACTATGGGAGCCCGAGTATGGTGGAACTGGCTCTCCAAACCACACACTCCTTGGGCTCGTCTTTGGCAAGCAAAATATGTGCCCGGATGCCAATGGAAAGATCTTATCAGAATCTGCCCTACAACTCCCGGATCCCTGATCTGGAATGCTCCCAAGCTCCACAGTGCCTTCATACAGGAACACAACTTCTGGGAAGTGCACTCGGGTACGTCAGCTAGAATTTGGGAGGATTCATGGAAGCAACTCCCAAAAATAGTGTCTCTCTTTTACAAGCCAAGGTGGCAGGCTCATATGCATCATGCCGATATTATCAACGTTCATCAATTCTGGCAACAACAAACATCTCACAATTTTCATTGCTGGAAATCAGCAAGCACTTGGCAGGCCAACTAGCAAGGAGAATCCTACACAGAGATAGAGCAGGAGCTGAATCAAAGGAAAATCAAGCAATCTGATCAACAGGGCAAGCTTCGTTGGGGTCACACGCCTAAAGGTATGTTTACCACGAAGGAAGCACATCATCTATGCTACACTCCCACACAGGCAAACAAAGACAAACTCTGGGATCAAGTATGGCAACCAGGTATATGGGCAAGGTCTCCACTTTCTTATGGCTGCTAGGCAAACAACGAATTCTAACATGGGACAAGTTGCAAAAACGAGGCTTCATAGGACCTTCAAGATGTCCTAACTGCAACCTCAAAACAGAAACAATTGTGCATCTAATGGATACCTATCCTCTTGCTACTCAATTATGGGAGAAAATTGATAACTGTAACAGAAGATCTGGCAGAAGACAAGGAGATATTGCATAAACCATCAGAAACTGGCCAAGGAATCCCTTTCAAATCTCTCTATTAAACTCGCTATGGAACCTCATCCCAGGTTTCTCTTACTGGATATTAGTGAAAGAGAGAAACAATAGAGTCTTCAACAACTCCAGCAAGCCCATCGATACTCTATGGCTTCTCCTCCAGCACAATCTTCGAGAGACTCTGGCATTAATACAATGGCTACCTGCGGACCTGCCAGAACTCCCTTAGGAACGCCTCATCTTAAATGCCTGGAACATGGAATTTTCCTCTCCGGTCCAAATCAACCCTTGTTCCCCATCCAGCTCTGCCTCTCCTCTAATCTGGTTTCCCCCTGCTCCCAATTCGTTCAAATTAAACTTTGATGGCACGGCTAAGGGAAACCTAGGACCTGCTGGTTACGAAGGAGTCTTCAGAGATGAAATGGGCGCAATCAGACACATTTATCACGGCAATATCGGCATCGACACCAACAATGCAGCGAAGCTGGAAGGAATCTAAAAAGGAATCTGCATAGCAGAGCAAGAAAACATGTATCCTTTTGAGGTTGAAGGAGACTCTTTCATAATAATAGCAGCGATCATTAGAATCCAGGTAGGCTCCCCAACTTCTATAACAGCCACAAGTTGGAGACTACTCAGGAGACTGGAGCAAATGGAGGAAAGGCTGCGAATACCCCAAAGCATCACTTTCAGGCACATAAGGCACACAACCAACAAAGTGGCAGACAGAATGGCCAACCAAGAGGTCAATCAGCAGAATAACAACTTCTCAGGCCCTCTCAGTGATACAAATGATGAACAACTACAGAAGGGATGCATCGCTCTGGCGCAACAGGACTATTCAATCCAGGCAGAGAGGCGCTGATCGGAATGCTAGCAAGATAAGGTTGGAGATGTCAGGCAAAGGATCACTCACAGGTGCCATTGGTCACCGCCAATGTCCAGCTCCTCTCACTAAGGCTCGAAACTGGCCACGCAAGTCAATGAAGGCGGTCCTCCTATGTTCAAACAGGCCCACTTCTGAGCTGGAGAATGCCCATAGCTGGCAGCGCATTTTTGGTCAAGAAGACAACCTGATACACTCCCTTCCATCAAATGGTCAGTGTAAGCGTCAGGCGCACTCATGGTTCAGCCGAGACACGCGCAAACTGGAGATTGGTTTCCAATCGATCCGAAAACATGCTAATCTACTGCAAATTTGTCATATGAGTATGTCAGAATGCCAGGGTATTGGCTAGAAATGTCAAGGCTGCGGTCCTGCTGTAAAATACTTTGTTTTTAATATAGAAATAGTCTAATTAAGAAAAAAAATATATTTAAATTTAA